>CATIWO010629914.1:0-10689 GCA_949673435.1 Macaranga tanarius
CAAGCTTAATCGATATCAATTATTGACTTAAGTACAAAATATTCGAACTCCAAATCATCTACTCATAATAGTGGCAAACAAATCTTAAATCACCAAATTTAATTAACAACAGTAATAACATTCTTAATTTACATTAAGGAATCGTAATCCGGTTCCAGGACACGGATGTTACAGTATATGTTCGGTATATGTTTTGTATATTTTCTGTATATGTTCCACATAATTTCTATAAATGATTGGTATGTGTTGGAATATTTGAATCTAGACTATTAAACACTTATTATATTTGACAGCTTAATTGGTTCTCGAGAAGTGTATATATATATATATATATATATATATATATATATATATATATATATATATATATATATATATTTACATTAGTAATTGCTGATTGAGTAGCAAGCTCACCCCTTTGCAACTACATTTTCAGAGTGTAGTTAGACAAAGCTTGAAGTTTGCATTGTTAGTGACTTCATGTAACACTCACCCTTTTCACATACGTATTTATGACGTATGTATTGCATGTTATGTATAAGAGATAGTGGACCTAATATAAGTTTGAGTATGAGTATGAGTATGAGTGGTAGAGAGGGACTAGACTGTAACATAAGTTTGGAGTGATTTGTCACAATTGAAAGTTTTGGGGTATTGTGTAAGATGCCCATTTCATTAAGGTGATAATTGGTTATTGTGGTGATATTTATTAGAGTATTATTATTATATTGGTTATTAAGGGATATATGTGTATTATATTATTATTATATTTGGTGATAATTAAGTATTTAATGGAGGAAGAATTTAAGGGGGCAAATGGTTATATTTGATTGGCTAAGTATTTGTGTGTGTATATGTGTATATGTGGTGTGTGTTTGTGTAGAGATTGGGAGAAGAAGAAGAAAAGTGTAGAGATTGTAGGAATTTTGAGAGTTTGTGATCATGCTCTAGTTATCCATCTATTACTTTGAGAAGAACTAGAAGGTCTTTAAATCCATTAGAGCTTAATTGGTAAGTTTTCTTTGTGTTTTTAATTGATTTTAATTGAATTGTGATTTTGGGAAAATTTGGGTATGTTTTCCTCTATATTTCAGTCTAAATTTTTTGACCATAACTAGAGCTATAGAGCTCTGATTTGAGCATGATTAGATTCTATGAAAACTTCAGAGAGTTCTCTAAAATGTTTATGTTTTGTACTTAAACTGAATCTGCTGTTAGAAGGGTCGATTAAGGCTAGACATTTTATTACTCATATTAATGCCCTGTTCTACCCGATTTATTTCAAAAATTCATAATTAATTTTCTGCATGTGAAAATAGTGTGATTTCAGTTGAAGATAAAAGTAGACTCATTTATGTATAGTTTATATAAATTTGGTGATTTTAGGATGAGTTTATGATATTTAAAAACATCATGAACTTCATATATCAAACATGCTAGCAATAGTATATAGGCTGAATTGTGAATTTTCTTGTGTGTTGGTTATATAGTGATATCTAGAGTTTTAGAATCCAAATTGAGCAAGGTCAGATGTTTTGAAAATGTCAGAGGGTCTCCTACAACTTTTGTGTTTTAACCGTGAGCTGATTCTGCTGTTAAAACAGAGCAAGACATTTTCTTACTCATGCTATCAGCTCTGTTTTGCCCGGATTTAATCCAAAATCCATAATTTATTCCATATATGTCCAAATCAAGTAATTCCAATTGGAATTGGAAGTAGACTCATATGACTAGCTTTGTTATTATTTTCATGATTTTTGGACTTGTGTGTGAATTATTTGGATACATTGAACTTTAAGCATCTAGTTACCCTTTTGTGATTTTAGGGTGAATTGCTATGCTTACTTGTTAATATTGGCACATGATTGTGTGTAGGAGTTGATAGAGCTAGAGGAAACTCTATTCAATAGGGGGAGATTTTATTTAAGAATGAGTTAAAGGCTTGAGATAAGTAATTATTAACATAATACTTACATGTAGTAATTTTCAAGTAACTATAGTTATTTAACTATATTGATTGGGTATGCCATTTAAGTGGTAAAAATGATGAGTATATATATATATATGAATATGTTGTTGTAAGAAAGCATGATAAATATATGTATATATATATTGTTGTGAGACCATTGAATGGTCGATTGAGCATGTGTAGTGATGGATTATGACTATTGGCACCTATGAGTGCAAGCCAATTGATGTGATATGAATTGATATGCATTATTTATGAGAAATGTGAATTGTGATTCACTATGAGAAATGGAAATGATGAAAAATGAAAATGGATGTTGAATTGTGATGATATAATTGTACATATGCATTTTGATATGTTGAGAGAATGATTGAAATATATGCATATGACATGATGTGAGAAATATGAGGATGTGAGGAAAACATGTGAGTGTGGAGACTGAGCTGGGCAGAGAGCTTCCATGATCTGAGACTGAGCTAGGCAGAGAGTCTCAAATGTGGCCATTCATATGATATATATATATAAGTGTGAGATATGAGACTGAGCTGGGTAGAGAGTCTCAGGAATGGCCACGGGTATAAAAATAAAAATAAAAATAAAAATATGAAAAAGAAAAAGAAAAAGAAAAGAAAAAAATGAGCTTAATGTGAAACGTGTGTGACGTGTATTGAGAACTCCGGCCGGATCACTAACAAGCATAAACATTCATACATTATATTATGATATGAATTAATATATTGTTGAATGTGGATTTGGTGTAAGGTATGAATGTGATGATTATAGTGGGATGTAGATATTGAGTATATACACCCATATATGTTTATATTAGCAATTGTTAAATTGCTATTGATGTTATGAGTTTTGTGAATATATTGTGGATTGTTTGATTAGTGTGTATTTTGTTATGTTTTAAGTAGATAATTTATGTTAATTTTGGGTTTAAATGTGTTAATTTATGTTTAAATAGGTTATCTATGCTTGTTTTACTTTTGTAGGTCTTTAATCAAGGTTTGATGTGGAAATATGAAAGATTTGGAGCATTAGAAGTTAATTTTTGAAGACATTCTCGACACAGGCAAGGACACGGCCATGTGTATACCCGTGTAGCGTTCTGGACTAAAAGATGCTTCTGAACATGGTTAAAGACACGACCATGTGCATGCCCGTATAGTCTTCTTGAGGATTTTGATACTCTGAACATGGGTCGGGACACGCCCATATGTCAGACCATGTATCTCGCTGCCATATTTGTCTACTTGAGACACGGTTTGAGACATGAGCATGTAAGATATTGAATATGATCGAGACACAGGTGTGTATATATTGGACATGGCCGTGTATGCGGAAGAGTCAGGATTAAATTGACTTCTTTGGATACTTATCTGAGGAGAGTTGGAGGAAGACTATAAAAGGAATAAAAGAACTCATATTTGAGAGACTTTTGACAGGCAAAGGAGATCCTTTTAGGGCATTATCAAGGATCGAGATTGGAGATCGAAGATTCGAGATTTCAAGAGATTAAATTTCTTTTATTCTTCTTAATTCTTGTAATTGGTGATGGACTTATTTTTACTTGTTTTCAGAGTTTAGTTTAAATATTAAGCTAGGTTTTTGTTCATTAGGGATTAAAGAACCGAACATGAATTAGTTAATTTTCCCTTTCTAATAAATTCTTTATTCATGTAAAATTGTGTTTATTGAGATTAATGCTTGTTTGTACTTGGCCAACATTAACATGATATCAATTGAGATTATGCATTGAGAGATGATAGTTTTGATGGAACTATAAAAATAAATTGAGTTGATTCAGTATTAGAAATAAATTGAATTGATTTAATTCCTTAAGTGTTGAGATTAAACTTTGTGATTTGATTAATTAGGGTTTGTGATTGCAATGAGAATTGGGTTTCTTAGTCTTAATTAAAGATTACAAAGTAGGTTAATTAGCCTTAAGAAAGGTAATTACAACATTAGATAATTCGAGATTTGTATGAATAATTGAATTAAGGGAGCGGAATTGACTAATCAGTGTGAGGTGAATTAATTTCCTAATGATTATTTTAGATTTGGTTAATTGATTTTAAAATTAGGGTTTATATTTTCATTAAAGTTTTATTAATTATAGTTAAATTGATCATTATATTTGTGAGCTTTAAACAATTAGAGAGAGATTGGTAGGTGGATAGATTGAAATCTCTGTGGAAACGATATCTTTATTACTACTTATCGATTCTATATACTTACAGAGTTTTTACCAAACAAGTTTTTGGCGCCGTTGCCGGGGATTGCGATCTAACATCATAATTGATTATATCTTTTTTAGATTAAAGAAATTGTTTCTTTTATTTTATTTAATTTTATTTCGATTGTAGGTGTATGCATAATACCCGACGATCAGGCAAAGAGAAACTTTCATATGTGCCAGAGCTTACTAAGTTTGAGAAGTCAAACAGAAAACGGCCAAAGGATAAATCAAAAGAGAAAGCACAAACGATTGAACCAATTAAGATGGCTGATGACAAGAATGATAATAGCATCCTGTTGGACACGTCGATGCCGGGTTTAGGAGGAACTCAACGTAGCATTGCTAGGCCATCTATCAATTCCAACAATTTTAAGATTAAGCCATCCTTAATTTAGATGATTCAGCAAATGGTTCAGTTCTTTGGCATGACAAATGAAGATCCCAATGACCATATTGCTGAGTTTTTGGAGATTTCTAACACCATTGAGATGAATGGTGTAACTGAGGATGCATTGAGCTACGCTTGTTTCCTTTTACCTTAAAGGACAAGGCAAAGATTTAGTTGAAGAAATAACCGGCTGGTTCGTTCATGACATGGGATGATTTAGCAAAGGTGTTCATTGCTAAGTACTTTCCACCTTCGAAGACGGCTAAAGTTGTTAAGAAGATTACCTCATTTCAACAATTTGAACATGAGTCGATGAGCAAGGCATGGGAGAGATTTACTAATTTACAGAGGATTTGTCCACATTATGGATTACCTAAAGACGTGTTTATTCGTACCTTTTATAATGGAGTTACACTGACTACTCATGATTCCATTGATTCTAAGGCTGGTTGCTCATTGATGAGAAAGATGGTAGATGAGGAAACATTAATCCTAGAGACTATAGCATTTGATAGTTGTTTATAGCCTACAGAACGAGCAATTGCACATAAGGTTGCAGGCAAGATCGAGGTGGATGGTGTGACAGCCCTTCAAGCATAAATTTTTGCACTCTCCAAGTAACTTGGCAACTTTACACACAAAGCCAATGCAGCCCCTACACAATTCCAAGGTAAGCAATGTCATATGATGGGCAATATGGGTGATGAATTTGCTTTTGTAATGCTGGAAATTTTGGAGACAATAGTGTGGAGCAAGCAAACTATGTGGAGAACCAATTTCAAAGAAGGCAAGCCAATAACCCCTACTCCAATACATATAATCCGGGGTGGGAAATCACCTAAATTTCTCATGGAGTAACAACAATAATGTGGCTACGCCTAACTTCCCCAACAACAATAATGTGGCAAAAAATCAAGGACCTCCAGGATTTCCACAACTGCAACAAGATAGATTAGCATTGGTTGAGAACAAATTGGACAAATTTTTGGATGCTATTTCTACCAAATTGACGAGCCAAGATGAGAGTCAAAAAAGGATGGAGGCTAAATTTGACCAAATTGCTAAGAATTATTCCTCTTCGATTCATAATATCGAAGTTCAATTGGGACAACTTGCTAATGCGTGGCAACTCAAGGGCTTGGAAATCTTTCGAGCAACACTGAGACAAATCTAAAGGATGTCAAGGCTATCACTCTACGAAGTGATAAGGAGTTGAAATCAAAGAATGAGATGGAAAATGAAGCCATAACTGAAAAGACTGATGAAGAAAAGGATTCAAACACAAAGAAAGAAGATTCAACTATGGGAAAGGTTGTAGAGACAAATGAAGTAAAGGTGCAAAGTTCATCTCCACCACTTGTACCAAAGATTCTTTTTCCTCATAGGTTGAGGAAACAAAAGGATGGTGAGCAATTCAATAAAATTTTGGAAATTTTTAAGAAGCTACAAATCAACATTCCATTGGCGGAGGTATTAGTGCAAATGCCCAAGTATGATAAGTACTTAAAGGATATCATCACAAATAAGCGTATAAGGGATACTAATGAGACAGTACCATTGGTAAAGACATATAGCTCGATTATTTCGAAAAAATTACCTACCAAACTTAAGGATCCAGGGAGTTTTACAATTCCATGCATTGTTGGGACTAATGAGTTTCTACGTTGTTTATGTGACTTAGGTGCTAGCATTAATTTGATGCCTTTGTCTATTTTCAGGAAACTTGGATTAGGAGACGTCAAGGCAACTAACATGACATTGTAATTGGTAGGTCATTTAATCAAAAGGCCATATGGAGTGGTTGAGGACATGCTCGTCAAAGTAGATAGGTTTATCTTTCCCGTTGATTTTATGATTTTAGATTTTGAGGAAGATAGGTATTGTCCATTGATCTTAGGTAGACCACTCCTTAATACTGGTAGGGCTTTGATTGATGTGCATAAGGGAAGGCTTACACTAAGGGTAGAGAATGACAATATTGAATTTATCATATCTAAACTCATGAAATATCCCTTAGATGATAAGGTATGCATGAAAATAGTATCAATAAATGATTGTATTGTGCAGGAAAATTTTGCACTCTATGCTAGTGATGATGAAGAGTGGAATGCTATTGACACTAAGGATGAGGATGAGACTACATTCACCAAACTTGAACTTTTAGTTAGAAGTGATAACCCTACACCTCAATCCATTGAAATACCCCCTAAGCTAGAACTCAAACCATTTCCTAATCACTTGAGATATGGATTTTTAGGTGAGCATAACACATTACCCATTATAATATCTAATAAACTGAGTGTTGATCAAGAGATGAGGGTGTGTGAGGTTGTGAGGAAACGAGTTAAAGCACTAGGGTGGTAGATTTCAAACATAAAGGGAATTAGTCCCTCTATTATCATGCATAGGATACATATGGAGGATGGGCATAAACCCATAGCTGAGAGGCAAAGGAGGCTAAACCCAAATATAAAAGAGGTAGTGAAAAAGGAAATAGTAAAACTACTAGATACAGGAACTATATATCCTATTTCCGATAGTGAGTGGGTTAGCCCGGTGCAATGTGTACCAAAGAAGAGTGGGATGACTGTGGTAGAGAATAATTAAGGAGAGTTAATTTCTAAGAGAGTGGTAGATAGTTGGAGAGTGTATATCAATTATAGAAAGTTAAATAATGCCACTAGGAAGGACCATTTTCCCCTTCACTTTATTGATCAAATGCTATAGAGAATAGCGAGTCATACTTATTATTATGTTCTTGATGGATACTTAGATTATAATCAGATTTTCATCTGTCCTGAGGACCAAGAGAAAACTACATTTACATGTCCTTATGACACATTTGTATATAGACGTATACCTTTTGGGTTGTGTAATTCACCCTGCTACATTTCAACGTTGCATGATGGTAATATTTTCTAACTTAATCGAGAACATTATGGAGGTGTTTATGGATAATTTTTTTTTATTTTTGGTGGTTCTTTCGATTTATGTTTAGCTAACCTTGATAGGGTTTTAAAATATTGTGAAGAGACTCACCTTATGTTCAATTGGGAGAAATGCCATTTTATGGTAGAGGAAAGGATAGTCTTAGGTCACAGAATTTCTAGCAAGGAAATCGAAGTGGATCGAGCCAAAACAGAGATCATTGAAAAGTTGCCACCGCCCACATCACTTAAGGGAGTTAGAGGTTTTTTAGAACATGCCAGTTTTTACTGATGTTTTATTAAAGATTTTTCATTAATTGCTAAACCTTTGACTAATTTGCTAATTAAGGATGTGCCATTTGTCTTCAATGATGCGTGTTTGAGTGATTTTGACAGGTTAAAGGAGATATTGGTATTGGAACCCATCATTACACCTCCGGATTGGTCCTTACCTTTTGAGATAATATGTGATGCAAGTGACTACACCGTAGGAGCTGTCTTGGGGTAAAGGAAGGACAACTGTCTACATGTGATATACTATTCCAGTCACACATTGACTGAGGCTCAACTCAACTATACTACCATAGAAAAGGAGATGTTGGTGGTGGTTTTTACTATAGATAAATTTTGTTCCTACCTTTTGGGTTCAAAAATTATCATCTACATCGATCATTCTGCCATTTGACATCTACTTGTTAAAAAGGATGCTCAACCGAGACTAATGAAATGGGATTTATAATAGCAAGAATATGACCTTGAGATCAAGGATAAGAAAGGCTCGGAGAACTTAGTGGCAGACCATTTATCACGTCTAGAAAAGGAAGAGAAGAGTGCACCAAAGCCTATTGGAGATAGTTTTCCGGATAAGTTTCTTTTGGCACTACACCACATAATAACCCTTTGGTATGCTGGCATTGCTAATTATTTGGTTGGAGGGGTACTATCGGAGGGATTATCATACCAACAAAGGAAGAGGTTCTTATATGAGGTGAGGAAATACCTGTGGGAGGATCCTTATCTCTATAAAATCTATAGAGATGGCATGATTAGTAGGTGTATTCCTGATTCAGAGGTATTTGATGTCTTAACACATTGTCATGATTCGAGTTATAGAGGACATTATAGAGCATCCAAAATAAGTGCTAAGGTGTTAGAGAGTGGTTTCTTTTGGCCAACACTATTTAAGGATGCAAGGGAGTTTGTCCTACACTGTGATCATTGCCAACAGGTCAGAAACATCTCTAAACGATAAGAATTACCTCTCACTTAGATTCTAAAGGTTGAAATCTTTGATGTATAGAGGATAAACTTTATGGAACCCTTTCCATCTTTTTATAGGAACCAATATATCCTTGTGGGCGTGGATGATATGTCTAAATGGGTGGAAGCTTTAACAACACCCATAAATGATGCAAATGTAGTGCTTAAGTTCCTTAAAAAGATATTCACTAGATTTGGTATCCCACGAGCCATTATTAGTGATAGGGGGTCGTATTTTTACAACCATCAGTTTGAGTCCTTATTAAAGAAATATGGTGTGCATCATAAAATTACCACACCCTATGTTGAACATTTGCATGATCATCAATCTCAACCTTGGTTTTGATATTAACAAACAATTTTGATTATCTAATATTTTTATTTAAGTGTGAATATAAGCTAGGTTATGCTCAAGTTTAAGGACAATGTACAATGATGTTCTAAAACTTCATATGATTTATCACATTTGAAGCCTAATGCATATGGATCAAAAATTAAAGTTTTGAAGTGTCTTACATGCTCACGATCGCGAGTGAACAGTGCCCAGACCATGAGAAACATCGGGCATTTGAGGTGAGAAAATGAGAGAACAGAGTGAGAATTCTGGTTTGCTCACGGTTGCATGCTCATGGTCGTGAGCATTCAGGTCACGACCACGATTGTGCGCTCATAGTCACGACCGGGATCGTGAGCAACCACCTGTACAACACAATGGGCAAATTTGACTCCAACGGTTAGTTTTTGGATGGTCACAGTTCTGAGCACTCAATCACGACCGTGAGCACGCATCTGTTAGCCCAAAAAGTCACCTTTTGAACCGCCTTTTAAGGGATATGTTGGGCACAACTTCTAGAGACTCTTAACAACTAGTTTCTTGATGTTTTCACTATAAATATAAGCCTTCCAACTTCATTTAAGATGGTTATATGTTTTGGTGAAGCATTCAATTGTCTTTAAACATTTGCTCAAGCACTAAAATTATTGCATTCATTTAAAGTATTTGAGAGTTGGGTTTGTGAGATAGAGATAGGTACTCATTTCTTATACTCTTTCTTTGGGGATAAAAGAAGTTGGTAGTGAGGTGCTATTTATTGTAGGTTTTATGTTGAACCAAGAAAAACACTCTTATTATATGGTTCGAGTTGAGCCACAAAACTCATCTTGTTGTAACTCAATCTAGTAATACGATTGGTGTGGGTGTTGAAAATCCTAACTTGGGTATAAGTTAAGTGGAGATGTAGGATTATTTAAAAATCCGAACTCCTTAAATCATTGTACATTTGTGTGATTGTTATTTCTTAATCTTCTACCTTTGTGACTATCAATTTCTAATCTTCTCTTAAATTCTTATTAACCCTATTCACCCCCCTATAGGGCTTTTCAATTGGTATCAGAGCTTAATTTTTAAGTACTTTATTGCTAGAATTAAGATCATGGGGAGTGAATTTCTAAACTTTCAATCTTTTAGACCATTCTTTGATGGAAATGACTACCCTCATTGGAAGTACAAGATGGAGCTATATCTTGATAGTGATCCCATTAGACTTTGGGATGTAGTACTTCAAGGATGGAGTCCTCCAACTGAAGAAGTTAATAATGTACAAGTGCTTGTAGATAGAGCCAAGTGGAGCCAAACTCAAAAGGAAGATAACTACAAGAACAAGAATTCTTCTTGCGTCTATGTCTATAGAAGAAGGTGGTAAAGTATAACATTGTATTTCGGCTAAAGAAGTGTAGGAGACTCTTGAGAACCACTATAAAGGAAATATTCAAGTGAGAAGTAAGAAGGTTCAACTCTATGTATATGAATATGAGCTATTCAAGATGAAGCCCCAAGAATCCATCACCGAAATGACAAATAGATTAAATGCTCTTCTTACAACCTTGAGGAAGTTGGGAA
>CATIWO010629998.1:0-18484 GCA_949673435.1 Macaranga tanarius
TATCTGTCCTTGCTTCTTGCAGAAACATCAATGGAACCACTGCATACTTCTATGATGCAACCTATATTGTTAAAGAAAACGACACATTTGCGGCTGTTTCAGAACAGATTTATAGCGGGCAAGCTTGGGTTGCAGATGAACAAAGTAAATTATTTATTACAGGAAATGTAGTTTCTATGCATCTTTTGTCTGGGTGTGTAGCTAGTGAATCCCAAATTGTGACAACATACACTGTTCAGCAGTATGACACTATATCAGACATTGCTAGCAGACTATCTTCTACTGTAAATGATTTTCAGAGCATGAACAGAGTGCTGATTGGAAACCCAAACTTGCTGGTTGTGGGTTGGGTATTGTTTGTGCCCTTGGAGCTTCCCCTTGCTCCAGCCCCCAGGTGAGCGTTCGATATTAGCCGTCATATAAGCAAATTCTCTTTCAATTACATTGAATCTGTATTTTAAAAAAAATTCTGCCACTCATGTAAAGGATAGAACAGAAAATAATCGAATTGCCTGGAAAATTAAGAGATAACCCTTTATCTTTTTATGTTTTTGCAGCCATGCTCCATCCATGAATAAGGAAAAAACATTCAATGTCTGAGACACAAGAATGTGGTTTGGCTGTGGCTTGGTATATGATATAGTTCTTGGTGGACCACTGTCCAATAACAGAAAGAACCTAGAGCTAGACGTATTTTAAGAGGATTGATGATGTAGCATGCGAAAAGTAACAACTAGAATCTTCGAAGATGAATAATTTACATTTTTTGTCTTGTCCTGGGAAGCTGTTGATGCAATATCTTGGTTTTTTTTTAACACGATTGATGGATAATACTCAATGATGAAAACAATTGCAGTAAACCAAGTATCATTAGCTGAAGGCGAACAACTCAATGCACTTGATCCGAGTTCAAACAAGCTCCAGCTTGTAAGAAATTAGAATTCATAATCATAACTGACATGCAGTTCAGCAACAATATTTGCAACAAAATTTATTCTGTTGCATTGCATTAAGACCAAGTAAATTGTAAATTTATGTCAAACACTTCATTATGCAAATTCACTGCAGTCCTTTTATCAAGATCATAAGGCTTCAATGGCTATATTGATCAAGATTCTGACTTTTAAAATCCAGACTTTAACTTTAACCATACCTAGTCTTGCACTTGAGGGCCAAATATGAGTTTGCAATTTTCACCTCAGAGGTTAGATAATGATGGAAACAAAGGAAACTAGATTTGAAAGCAACAACTGGCTACTTGGGATTAACACCTCCCAATTATATTCTATTTTTTTGGGATTAAGATGACAATCTGTTTTCATATAATGAGACAAAAAGTTATAAACAAGTGGGGTTAGTATACGAACTTCATCCAAATCAATCCTCTCAAATACTAACAAAAAAAATGAAATAACGAAACTGTGAACAGTCAAGAGAGGTTTCCAGTCGGAGGAAACTACAATCTTTGTTTATATAATACATCTAATAATCCTAATAATTTACTCACTCTACAGAGAAAAAAAAGTTAATTGTCAGCTTCAAGTTGCATGGAAGCCAATAGGCCTATGCCAGTTTTATTGCACTGCAATAATCAAGTCACAAGTATATTTTAAATTTGTAGCTTGAAGCTGTCACTGTGAGGCACGTACCTGGCATTCTTCAACCTATAAAAAATTTGCCCACATCTATTCTTCAGGCATGGACAAAAGTATCTACATCGACAAATCCATATCATCTAACTATCTGCCAAGAAACAGGCTTTGTTAATTACGAAATTATAACACATAAATATAATCTAGAAATTAGTAAACTAAAGAACACAGGAACTTTTCTTGTTTGAAACCTTTAGAAAAAACTGACAGTTCTTGCAATATGAAAAAAAAAAAATTGTCAAAATCTAAACCAAATGTATAACAACCATGTAATGACAAAGAAAGCAAACCATCATTGCTAATTTAATCTTGCATTTTTCTGATCTTTTCGCTCTTCAGGAAAATTAATTCTCCTTTTTCCATGCCCTGAAACAATGTTTTCTGATAATGTCCTTCACAGTTTCCTGATTCCTTTGTTGTTAACTCTACTATTAGTTCATGGTTTCGTCTCTGGTGACTCGAATGGGGAGACTGGCATGCACCCTTTTGCCTGCTCTGATGATTCTCAGCATGTCAAGTTGTGCAATGCCTCCTTGTACCATATATACAAAGGTCAGGATGTAGAACAAATTGCTTTTTTTTACTCTGTCAACGTAGCCCAGATCACACCGGCACAGCAACAAGATAGAAGCAAAGACTATCTAATAATGGTACCTTGTTTTTGTATGACTGTCAATGGCACCGAAGCATATTTCTATGATGCAATTTATTCTGTGAAAGCAAATGAAATTTTTCAGAATGTTTCAGATCAGATTTATAGTGGCCAAGCTTGGGAAATTGGAAATGAAAACAGTACATTTCGGGCAGGAGATCCATTTCCTATGCATCTTTTGTGTGGTTGTGTAGAAAGTGAGTCCCAAATTGTGGTAACATATACTGTTCAGCAACTGGACACTTTATCGGATATTGCTAGCAGATTATCATCCACTACAAGTGACATCCTGAACATGAACAGTTTTCTGAATAAAAATCCAAACTTAATAGTTCCTGGCTGGGTCCTGTTTGTGCCTAGGGAGATCAATGGTATTCAAATTCCAAAGACAGGTAAGTCAGAATTCTCTCATAAAATTCCTCGTTTCTCATGTTTTTCTTTCTTGTTTTGCATTTAGCTAAATTGATATCTCAGATACCAACCGTCTGTTGGTCCAAGGTCTGGAGTTGGAGTCTTGTATACGGAGAATTAGGTGTTGTGAGACTTTTGCCTCTCTTATAAGGTTTACCTAGTTTGAACTCTAAAATAGTCTCTAGGCTTATGTGGCTACCGATTGCGTGCAAATTTGCAAGTATACGGAATTGACAAGTAGTACAATATAGATATTGTTCCCACAGAGATTACGACCTAATCATCTATTAATTTCTCTCTAATTGTTTAAGCCTACGGAATTCAATGTTTTAATTGTTATAACGAAGAACAAAAACTAATATAAACTAATGTAAAATTTAACAACCAATCAATTACTAATCATTAAGAACCAATTTACTTCACATTCATTAGTTAATTCCCGTTTATAATTCAAATGTTCATGTAAAGCCCGAGTCATTTTATGTCTTAATTAACTTTTTTCAAAGTTAATTAAATTAATTTATACCCATTAATCAAGACTTTGTAGTCCAATTCTCAATGTAACTACTAAAACCTAATCAATAAGATTATAAATTATAAATTCAAATTTTAAGGAATCTAGTCAACCCAATTTATCTCTAAATTTGAATTAATTTAGATTTATATTTATAATTCCATCAAAATTATCATCTCTCGATGCATAATCTCAACTATAATCATATTAGAGCTGATCAGACAATAGCATGCATTAAGCTCAATAAACATAATTTGCATGAACAAAAAATTAATTAAAAAGGGAAATCAAACTAATTCATGTTCAGATCTTAATCTCCAATGAATAAAAACTTAGCCTAACATAATAGAAACAACATCTAACAAAATATAAAGAGAATCCATCACCAATTATAAGAAATTAAAAAGAAGAAAAGAAATTATCAATTTCTTACAATTTTCAATCTTCAATCTTCACTCATTGATGCTTCAAAAAATGCTCTATGAGTTCTCTTTTTCCTGCCAAAAATTCCCCTTTTATAAGTCTCCTTCAATCCCTCTTCGATAAGCGTCCAAAGAAGTTGATTTAATCCAAACTGTTGCTCTTACACAACCATGTCCTCATTCTACACGGGCGTGTCTCGACTAGATTCATTCATCCGGATCACTACACAACCATGTCTCGACCCGTGTTCACTATAACCAAGTCTAGCAATAGAGTACACGACCTATCACACGGGCGTGTTTCGACCTGTGTCCAAGTTAGGCAAATTCTCCAGTAAGATGCACGGCTAGCTACATGGCCGTGTCGCCAACTAAGGCTGAGCATCGGTCGGTTTCAGTCAGTTCGGTTAAAGAACCACCAATACCGACCAAGGAAGAATTGTGACCGAAACCAAACCGAACCAGAGAAAAACTGAACCGGTTCGGTTTGGTTAATTAACTTTATTTTTTAAATAAATTTTTTATTTTTATTTATTATTTTTTTAAGCTTATTATTTAATTATATAACTAAAACAATATTTTTTATTTATAATTTTAATATATATATATAATTTTTTCTAATTAATATATTTTATATAATATTTTTATAATAAATATATATGTGAGTCAGTCGATTCGGTTATTTTCAGTTTTTCAACTTGAAAACCGGAACCGAACCAAACCAGACGATTTTATATTTTCAAAAACCGAAACTGAACCAAACCTATATATCCGAACCAGTCAGTTTGGTTCGGTTAGTTGGTTTTTGGTTTTTTTTGCTCACCCCTATCACCAACCATGTTCAAGCCCCTAATTTCCTATAGAAGATTATACGGCTCGCAACATGGCCGTGTCCTTGCATGTGTCAATGACTTCCTCAAAATTCAACTTTAAACTTTCTGAATCCTTATCTTTTTGATATTCGACCCCATAAATGACTCAAAAAAAATTATAAACACCTATAACTAGGGGTGTAACAGCCCAAGATCACTCGGCCCACGAGGTATTGTCCGCTTTGGCACCGGCCCCAGGCAACGGCCCTCACGGTTTTGTCCTCAAAAGGCGCCTCGTGGAGGAAGGGGGTATTGCACCCATATAAGGCATACCAACTACCCACTTCCATCCGATGTGGGATCTCACAAGGGGTGTGCAGCGATCGGTTTGGTCTTTAACCGAGCAAAACCGATTAACCGAACCTCAAAAATACATAACCGAAACCGAACCAAACCGGTTCGGTTTGGTTGATTTTTCGGTTAATTAATATTATTTTTTAAATAAATTTTTATTTTTTATTTATTATTTTATAGCTTTTTAAGCTTATTCTTTAATTATATAACTAAAAAAATAATTTTTATTTATAATTTTTTCTAATTAATATATTTTATTTAATATTTTTATAATAAATATATAATTAAATTAGTCGGTTCGGTTATTTTCAGTTTTTCAAGTTCAAAACCAAAATTAAAACCAAAATCAAACCGAACCAGTCGGTTATATATTAGAAAAAACCAAACCAAACCCATATATAATCAAACCGAACCAGTCAGTTCGGTTAATCGGTTTCGGTCATATTTTGCTCACCCCTACCTATAACAATAAATCACACGTAAATAGCTCATCTAAAATAAGAATTAACTCAATTTAACTTAAAAATAACACAAATCAATCACCAAAACATAATAAAAATTCACACTAATCAGCTACCAGATATCGGGGCAAAAAATGCAAAAAAAAACTTGATATCTCAGATATTGGTGTATCTGATTCACCAGTTACTAAAAAATTCTGTTGTGTTATAGAAACTTAACTGAAACTGATAAAAAAAATATTTGTGTAATTTTAACATTCCTGTTGCCTTGTTTGCTATACAGAATCAGGAAAGAGACAGAAGTGGGCAATAATCATCAGCATTCTATCAGTTGTGACATTACTTTTAATGATCGCATTAATAGTAACCTTTCTCAGGACAAAGATGTCAAAACCAAAAGTTGACAAAGATCCAAAAGTAGTATCCAAAAGCATGAGTACTGCAAGAACAAACTCCTTGCAGATTCTTCATATGGATATTATGGAAGGTTAGACAATAACTGAAAGAATCAGAAAAAATTCAAATGCGAATTTGCACCTATTTGCATGCATAAATCTGTAACAATTGCATGGCAATTTAATGAAAATTTTACATTCTACAGATGGAACAGGTTTTGAATCAGAGAAACCAGCCATATACAGTCTAGAAGAGATTGAAGAAGCTACAAATAACTTTGATGAATCTCGAAACATTGGATCAGGGGGATATGGAAGTGTTTACTTTGGAGAACTTGGGGGAAAGGTATGATAAAACTTCAATGAATGAAGAAATTTTACTACATAATGCAAGTTAATTAATGGTTTCTAACTTTGCTTTTTGTTTAAATGTTTAGGAGGTTGCGATAAAGAAGATGAGATCAAACAAATCCAAAGAGTTCTTCGCCGAGCTTAAAGTCTTATGCAGAATCCATCACATAGATGTGGTAAGTAATAATCAAGAATAGTAATTGACCTCTCATGCAGCACGCATAGAAGAGAAAGCTTCGTTACTAACAACCATTGAGATCAGCTAGCAGGAACTGTTTTTGCTTAAACAACTTTTCGAGTTTGAGCCTGTATGCAGTTGCCTAAAATAAATTGTTTAGAGAACTTTGCTGCCTTTGTGGTCGTTGAATTGGATTAGTTATAGTCCAATGGGCTCTGAATAGTATATCAGTGATTTAGACACAAAAAAAGAAAAAGAAAAAGCTTCATTTTCATACCTTGATTTGGAAATCAATTATGTTGCAGGTTGAACTATTAGGTTATGCCAGCGGGGACGACCATCTTTACTTGGTTTATGAGTACATTCACAATGGATCACTAGGTGATCATCTTCATGATCCATTGCTTAAAGGTATTTAATAATTGATGCTTGCCTTAAGTTTTCTGAGTCATGTGTAAGAATATTAAATTATAAGCTTCGTGCTACAAACATCTACCAGGTTATCAGCCCTTGTCTTGGACAGCAAGAACACAGATAGCTCTGGATGCTGCAAAGGGTATTGAATATATTCATGACCACACAAAGAAACGCTACGTGCATCGTGACATAAAGAGCACTAACATTCTGCTTGATGAAGGACTACGAGCAAAAGTACGCAAAATTGCAATAACTTTCTAAACTAGAGTAGTACTGTTTTATTTTAGTAGCTCGCCATTATTTGTTTCTGCAGGTTGCAGATTTTGGATTGGCAAAGCTTGTCGAGCGAACCAATGATGAAGATTTGATTGCAACGCGACTAGTTGGAACACCAGGCTACCTTCCTCCAGAGTAACTATATATTCTGATATCTGCTATTTCACAGAGGACTTTTTTTTTGGTTAAATGTAAAGAAAAGAAAAGACTTACTTTGTTTCTGATAGATCTGTGAAGGAGCTACAGGTGACCACAAAAACTGATGTATTTGCATTTGGAGTTGTTCTGGCGGAGCTGATAACAGGCCAACGAGCACTTGTTCGTGATAACTGGGAGCCTACGAAGATGAGATCTCTAATTACAGTGGTAAGTGAAAATTTTTTCAAGGAAATGAAATTTAGCAGAAGCTTTCTATCAGACAACATTAACAAAAACAAGGAAAATGTCTTTACAATCTAAGTTGTTGGTGTCAGGTTTACAAAATTTTTGAAGATGATGATCCAGAGACTGCCTTAGAAAATGTTGTAGATAGAAACCTTCGGGGCAGCTTTCCTATGGATGATGTTTACAAGGTTAGCTAGATATATGATAACTTATATTTATGATGAACCTGTAGAGTGTCAATACTCTCCCTCTATTTTTCACACATAAACATTGATATTTTTCTATACATAAACATTGAAGTCGAGGTTTTACTTGGGGGAATTCAAGTTTTTTTGCTACTTAAACCAACAAATATTGGTATAGTATTATCTATCTCTAATTGACATCTTTGGCTATGAATTCTAAGCTTGAAATTACGTGCAGAGTCATAATCTAAAAAAACGACTTCAGTACCAATGAGCTGAAGCTAAAAATTACGTGACTCTAGTTAATTAATTCATATTTTTCATTTTATAAACATTTTTTTTGGCTTGGGCAGATGGCAGAAGTTGCAGAATGGTGTTTAAATGAAGACCCATTGAACAGGCCAGAAATGAGAGATATTGTTCCAACTTTATCAAAAATCATGACTTCCTCAATAGAGTGGGAAGCATCACTAGGAGGGAACAGCCAAGTTTTTAGTGGGATCTATAATGGAAGATAAACACATTTTCAAGGTGTCATTATGTGTTTCATTGAGGTGGAAATATTTTGTTGCAATTCAATGATACACTACCAGCCAACTACTTATTCAGGATGTTTCATGTACAAAACTATGTAGGAATAAGGTTTGATTTGGCTCTTAAACTTTTTAGAAAGGTTCAAATTGGCCCTTTTTGACCTTTATCGACAATTTACCCCCTTAACTTTTTGATAAAGGTCAAATTGGCCCTAAAATTTCATTTACACCCCTATTATCTGAGATGTACACAAATATCACAATAAAAATTACAAATAACTCCCTCATACTTTAGCTAGTTACAAATTAGTCCATACTTTCATAGAAAAAATTTAGTAAAAACTTAAAACTTTATTTTTTAAAATTATATTTAAGCCCTTAATTCATTTATAGTATATTATATTATTAAAAAAAATTATTTAGTCAACAATAACTTTTAATAATTTTTGAAATATTAAAATTTATTTCATTTATTATATTATTAATTTGTATGTTAATACATAAAATTGTAAAATATTTTAACATTGTGTCAAATTTTTTTAAATTTTTTTAATTTGTATGACATTTTAATGAACTATCATATGTCATACAAAGATTAAATTATTCTAAAAAAAGTTTGATACATATATTAAATTATTTTAAAAATTTATGTATTAATATACAAATTAATAAGGGAAATTCTATTGTTAATATGATTTATAGTTACTTTTATTTTAATCACCATTTAATGAGTATATTTAATCATCCAAATGTGGCTATTTACAACATACATTTTACTTTGTAAAAATTAAAGTAACCATATAATACACCAATTAATAATATAATAAATGAAATAAATTTTAATATATTAAAAAATTATTAGAAGTTATTGGTGACTAAATAAATTTATCTAATAATATAACATACCATAAAGAAATTAAGGGTTTAAATATAATTTTAACAAATAAATTTTTAATTTTTTACTAAATATTTTTATGAAAGTATAGACTAATTTGTTAACTAGCTAAAGTATTAGGGAGTTATTTATAATTTTTATTATGATATTTGTGTACATCTCAGATAATAGGGGTGTAAATGAAATTTTTAGGGCTAATTTGACCTTTATCAAAAAGTTAATGAGGTAAATTGTCGAAAAAGGTCAAAAAGAGCCAATTTGAACCTTTCTAAAAAGTTTAAGAGCCAAATCGAACCTTATTTTAAATATGTATATATAGTTAATATTTCCCCTTTTATGAGATGAGTGACTAATTTTCGTATGCACTCCAGTTTTATTCAAAGATTTAATGAATCATATATCATCGAGTTCATTTTTAATTTTTTTTTATTCTGCAATAAACTTAACATGAGTTAAGTTTTTTTCAATATATGAATTTAATTTTTTCTAAGAATTTTCCAAAATTGAGATTTAACTTGTTTATTCTGTGAACTTCCAAAAATAAACTTTATGTAATTTAGGGCGTGTTTAATTCAAATGAATTTCAAAAAAAATTATGAAATTCATTTGCAAATCCAAGTTAGTGTGTTTGGTTTAAATGAAAACTTTGTAAAATTTATTTCCAATTTTTACTTTTTAATTTTGTAATATTATTTAACACTAATTCTTATTGATGAAGTGTGTTTGATTTAAATGAATTTAAAATTTATTTACAAATAAATTTTATTTAAGATTCATTTGAAAATGAAATGAATTTTTTAGTGGAATTGAAACTTAGATTGAAAATAACCTTAGGTTTATTGGAAGCAAATCCTTCAAACATTCAATTTAAAATATTAAATTTGAAAAATAAAAATATTAAATAACATATAATTAAAAAATTATTTCAATTTTTTATTAGTTTAATTATTTAATTTTTTTTTTAAAATATCATTATACATAGATTCAAATAGGGCTATAAACGAGTTGAGCTGCTTGTGAGCTACTTGGAGCTCGGCTCGATAAAAACTCGTTCGAACTCGTATATTGAAGCTCGTTTGAAAAACAAGTCAATTTCAAATTATACAAATCTCGACTCATGAACAAGCTCGATTAAGAGCTTGCGAACTGACTCATAATTTTAATGTATTAATAATTTAATTTTGGATATATAATATATAAATTTTTATTCATTTAAATATTTAAAAAATATATTATTACAAAAAAATCATAATTTTATAATAGTTTATTTAGTACATAATTTATTTTAAATTTTTTAATGAATACTTTTAATTTATACTTTATATTTTTGAAAAATTCTTTTAGCACGTTTAAACTCGTGAATAGCTCGTAAACACTAAGTGGCACAATGAGTTTAATTTGAATTCAACTCGATTATAAACGAACTAAATCCGAGCTAGCTAAAGTTCGAATTGACTCGCATCCTAGATTCAAACAAAATAACTTTATTCAAATAAATGATTGAACTTTAATCAAATGAATCCAAATTACATTTTGAAAAAATATAAGAATATCGATGTTAGATCAACAGGTATTTTTGCCTTTTTTACCGTACGTCCTACGCAGTCCAACTAGGTTATTGAGAATTGAATCTTGATACATGGTTTAGGCAAATAAAAATAAAAAGGGATAACAACATTTTCAATTTTAAAAGTAATATAGTTTTACAATTAAATCCTATAAGTTAAATTTGTAATTATTGAGTCCTATTAATAGATAAAAATTTAATCGTTAGGTCAATTCTGTTAAACCTAATAGAAAATGCATACGTGGCATTAGCAATAGGTGAATTGTCACCTTCCACATCATCAAGCTATGTCATAACTCAACCTGCCATGTTATCATCTTCTTCCTTAGCAACTTTAATTTTTTTTTTCTTTTTATTCTTATCTACACATTTTCTTCACTAACACTACCACCTCTTGTTTCTTGACAACCAAAATTTTTCCAAAATATATCATTACATATGAATATACTTTGTGTTAAGCATTGAGGTCATAACATTCAAAGCAAAATTTGATATTACCCTAATATTACAATATGCACTTCCATTTCAACTGAAGCTTTGTAACGAAAGAACCAATTAGGGGAATACATCTTAATCTCCACCAAGTAAGATTCTTTGAAACATTGAGTTATGACATAGCGTGATGATGTGGAAGGTGGCAATCCACCTATTACTGACTTAGTTACGTTAGGTTTAACAGGATAAGACTAATAGTTACATTTTTATCTACTGGTAGGACTCGATTGTTACTAATTAAATTTATATGACTTAATTGTAAAAACCATATTACTTTTAGGACTAGAAATGTTGTTATCCCAAATAAAAATAAAAAAAATTAACATACAAGAGACGACGTCGTTTTGAAAAAGCCGTCACCTTCATCCATGATGTTTGCCAAGTGGAAAAGCTCCATTAGATTCAATTCACAATTTTTACTCAAAACAAAAACAATGGAGACAGTTACAGAGATCAACAGATCTCAGCTCTATACCTAATTAATCACAGCAATTCAGATCTCATCTGATCTGATTTGATCCTTCAAAATTCATTATTTTGTTTTTGTTATAATAAGCATAAAATGGCCGGAGCAGCCTCCGCTCTGTTTCTATTAGACATAAAAGGCCGTGTTTTAGTATGGCGCGATTACCGCGGCGACGTCTCCGCCGTTCAAGCCGAGCGCTTCTTCACCAAGCTCATCGAAAAAGAGGTTTTCACTTCTTTCCTAAACTTAATTTTCATTTTATTCTACTTCAAAACGGCGCCGCTTATTGTTCCTTTTGGCCGCCAATTTTCATTTTTGTAGGGAGATCCACAGTCTCAAGATCCCGTTGTGTATAATAATGGAGTCACTTACATGTTTATACAGCATAGCAACGTTTATCTTATGACTGCATCCAGGCAGAATTGTAATGCTGCTGGTCTCCTTTCATTTCTTCACCGCGTAGTTGATGTAATTGCTTTATTATTTAATTGTTGATGATTGGAGCTTTATGCGGTTGTGTTTGTTATTGTTGTGAAATTATATGTTTGTTAATTGTAGGTTTTTAAGCATTATTTCGAAGAATTAGAAGAGGAATCGCTTAGGGATAATTTTGTGGTTGTGGTATGTTTGCAATTTGATCCTCGGTTTTTACTGATTTTTTTCTTTGTTTTTTATTTTGTTTTGATTGAAATGATGATTGTTGTGGTTTTTTTGTTGTTATGGAAGTATGAGTTGCTTGATGAAATGATGGACTTTGGATACCCTCAGTATACAGAAGCGAAAATTCTTAGTGAATTTATCAAGACTGATGCTTATAGGATGGAAAGTACTCAGAGGCCTCCTATGGCTGTTACCAATGCTGTGTCTTGGCGCAGTGAAGGGATACTTTACAAGAAGAATGAAGTATTTTTAGCTTTTTTTTTTTTCCATTTATTGAGCTGTGTTTTTGGTGTGAAAGGTTGTTGGATGATAAAGGGATTTTGTCATTTGTTTAGGTTTTCTTGGATGTCGTGGAGAGTGTTAATATACTTGTCAATAGTAATGGACAAGTAATAAGGTCTGATGTCGTTGGGGCGCTGAAGATGAGAACTTATTTGAGGTATGTTGTTCACTGAAATTTAGAGCTAATCTTTTAGGATAGTGATTGGTTGATTTTCAAGGAGCATTGTTCTTTAATAGTGAAATGTGTGATTATTTACCATAATAGGCTTGCATGTTTGTTTTGGATAATAAAGGTTATTATTTGTTCATATTACCTTGCCTGTAATATATCTGTTTATGAGTTTGTTTCTAGTGCTCTTGCAGTGATTTCTATTTTTTTATTGTAGATTTTACATGTAAATTCTTCAAACTTCTAGTTTAGCATGCACATAATTTTTTTGCTCTTGTATGTTGTAGAGAAATACTTTGATGAGACTAAGACTCCTTACAGGTTTCAGCATATAGATTTCTTTTAAGTTATACTTTCCATGCTGTTTTTTTTGAGAGAAACTTCCCATGCTGCTTGTAGTGTGTTACTTCACAGTTACTGTAAACAAACTTCAAGTTTAGGAAACTTAAAATGCCCTGTGGTAAATAACAACTATTTTCCTTGTTTAACTGGTTTAATACTGTGGATAAATTTGCTTTTTGCTCTTTAAACTGGACACATGGATTTTCTTACGGCTAAGTAGGTGTTGGTAACCTTGGAATAGCTGTCTACTGACCTGCACCTTATCAAATAGCATGTCTGTACTAAAAAATTGAAATGTTGAATTGTCTGATCAAATATCAACTTTGTTTGTTTACAAAATTGTCCATGCATTATATAGGCTATCAGCGATAAATGAGAAGTTTTTGTTCAATGTATCTTCTGCAGTGGCATGCCTGAGTGCAAGCTTGGTCTAAATGATAGAGTATTACTAGAGGCCCAAGGTCGTGCAACAAAGGGAAAGGCCATTGATTTAGAGGACATCAAATTTCATCAGTATGTAGCCTAATTCTCAGGCCTACTTAAATTATTGTATTGTTTGTAAGTTATCACTGCAAATTATGCTAATTTATTTGAACTAAATTTGCTCATTTTTATTCATTAATCTAAGGAATTAAATTAAATGTCCACTTTTGATTTAGATGTGTGCGTTTGGCTCGATTTGAAAATGATCGGACAATATCCTTCATACCACCTGATGGGGCTTTTGATCTGATGACATATAGACTAAGCACTCAGGTTTACTTGCAGTTCTTGATTTCTTTTCTTCTCTTTCTTTCACTTTGTAATTGTAGTATTTGATGAGTTCCATTATGCCTTCTTTCAGGTTAAGCCTCTGATTTGGGTGGAAGCTCAAGTTGAAAGGCACTCAAGAAGTCGTGTTGAAATCATGGTGAAAGCTAGGAGTCAGTTTAAAGAGCGCAGGTATTAGAACTTTTAGTTGATGTTTAATTGTGTCTCTAGTTAATTCTGTTCAGAGCTCTAGTTGGGTTGATGTCTAGGATATCTGATTTTATAAAATTTCAACCTCAACCATGCAGCACTGCAACAAATGTTGAGATTGAGTTACCTGTGCCGGTTGATGCTTCCAATCCTAATGTTCGAACATCAATGGGATCTGCATCATATGCCCCTGAAAATGATGCTTTAATGTGGAAAATTAAATCTTTTGCTGGTGGAAAGGTGTGGGCTTATTTAATGTCATAATATAGAGTTTTGACATCAGTTTTGCAGTCTTTCTATTTTGTTATTAATAGCACTGTAATGAATTCTAAAGAATTATTATTTAATTTTTGCAATAGTTTTTCTGCTTTGGTTTTGATAATATTTGCAATTCTATATTGTTCAGGAGTACATGTTGAGGGCAGAGTTCAATCTTCCAAGCATAACTGCTGAAGAAGGAGCTCCTGAGAGAAAAGCTCCAATACGTGTGAAGTTTGAAATACCATATTTTACTGTCTCTGGAATACAGGTATGCCAATGTAGCACATTACTTGTCTGTTTCCTGGTATGATGTTTAGAACCTTGTGGTGGAATCCACAGTATACTTGGGGGAAAGATTAAATGGTGTGTTCAAATCCGCACCTTAGATGCTTTACAGGAACCTGGTTACTTAATGGATTCTTTTGATATGGACATGCAAGGGAATATTATTCTAATTACTGTTGTTAAAATCTTACGATTCACGATTTGAATCGGATGATTTGAGTCGATTCACCCCAAATTCAATGCGAATCTATGGATGAATCGGAAAAATATGAAAATTAGTACCAAATCGTGCGAATCACTAGTGAGTCGTACAAATCGATATGAATCTACGATTCTCATCGATTCTTGTTAGGAATCCTATTTAAGAAGTTATACAATCAGAGGATGGAAGAAGTCTTTCAAATTAAAGAAAAAATGAAATATTCATTCTATGCAAAGAACTTATCTTTTTAACTGCAAATGATCTTTTAAGTAAAAACACTTAAGGTTGGAATTACAGAATAGAAATACAAACCCGATTCTTTCTTCCTATTCCACTTTTATGTCCTGAACCCACTAGTATATTCATAGTATTGCCTTTTTATTTTGTACTTTCTTCTTCAGCTAAATATATACATGAGGACCATTGCAAATGCTATTATTTATATTATATTTAATGCATTATATTATTAAAAATTTTTGATAAGTAGTAGTAACAAAAGTGTAGTAGTATTAAATACTATATTTTAAATATATGGAAATATATACTTTTTATATTTTAATATAAAATATACTTTTTACGTGAAAGTATGTTATTTTAATTATATTATTAACATGAATTGAATCTTATGATTTGATTCTCGATTCATGAAATTAGGATTTCGGTTCTTGATTCGAATCTCGATTTGACAACTATGAATTTCTAATAGCATTAGGTTTTGAATTAAAATTAGAACTGTTGATTAACAAAGAATATTTAAACCGTTCTTGCGATGCTCATATTTTGGTGAATTACTTATCATTCGTCAAAGAATCTGTGTTCTACTGCCTTAATGCATTATCAGAGACACCAAAGCTACCCATTACAAATTTATAAATTGTAAAGGCTGGCTGATGTTTAGGCAATTTAGCTTCATTTACAAGAGTGTTTGATTTTGTAGGTCCGGTACCTGAAGATTATTGAGAAAAGTGGTTACCAGGCTCTTCCGTGGGTGAGATATATAACTATGGCTGGTGAGTATGAGCTTAGGCTTATTTGAAACGGATCCTCATCTGGTATTGTGGATCTAAAATTATCTGCGTTGGAATCTTGGTGGAAGAAAATTCAATGGATAGATAAAGCAGCCAGTGGTTTTCTGAGGACACTTTTATTCTGAATAGAACATTTTTTCGCTATTTGTTTGTGCATCATTGTTGTATACTTGTATTATTTCATGAGTTTGCTAGAGTTGATAGGCCTAGAAATTTTTTTAACCACCTGTTCAAATTGTGCATTGATCATTGTAATTCAGAATCTTAGCTTTGTATTTGATTTGAAATGGCGAACTGAGAGCAGTGGGAGGTTGTCTTGAATCTACATCTTTATTTCTGAATTGGGAGTGCATTTCTACAGCTTTTGAGATATAACCAATTGATGCTGGCTTTTATGGGCCAACGCAGAGCTGTGATTCCAGAAACGGATGAACTTGTTTGATAAATCTTTCCGATCCGATGCGAGCTACTCATAAATATGGCTCATTCGTACACTTTAATATTTTATGAAATTATTTTATATATAATTTATAATTAATATAACTATTTGGACATTTTAGAAGGCATTATAAATTTTATTTCCGAAAGTAATTATTTTTTATTCATAATAAAATTTAAAGTATATTTAAATTTCATTTATTCTGGGTTTGGAGCATTAAAGTGTAATTTTAATTATAAAATATAAAGTATTTTTAAAAAATTGGGAAACTAATTTTGTCAAAACTCTAACAATAAAATTGTACTTTCCTAAAAAAAATTCTTGAATATCATTGGATTTAAATAAAAAATTTTTCATGACTATAAGTGAACCTGAATGCTAGTGTTGTCCCACTTAACCACTAGAAAAACAAGTGCGTAATTGGTGGGTTCATTGTCATCTTCAACTCTTGACTTTGGAAGATTAATGGATACAGGTTCACTCACATTTTGACACTATGCATCTCATAAGAAGCAATATTTGATTCCCAACTTTCTTATTCACTGCCAGAGTTTTCTGGTCTGAAACAGTTAACATTAACAATCACAAAAGGGGGCTACTTTTGTTCCTGAATTGGGTGCTTCTCAAAAATAATGCCTCACTTCAACTTCACTTGTAAATCAGATGATGCAGACTCCTTAATTGTGGATTTAATCACAAAGAAAGCTCAAGCTGATGCTGATCCAAGTTCATCAACTCAAGATGAAAACGGATTGTTCGCGTCCAGCATAGTTACCAACAAAGATGACAGCAATTTTTTAGCAACTCTCAGATCAGATTATGAAAAGCTTCCTGATGATCTCAAGAACTGCTTTGAATATTGTTGCATCTCTATCAGATACTCTATGGAGAAGGGGAAGCTAGTTCGACTGTTGTTGGCGGAACGTCTGCTACAGGAAAAACCAGGGTATGTCATGGAGGATGTAGCAGCAAACGTCATTGCAGAACTAATTGGCGCAGGAATGCTCCAAGAAGAACATGATGGAAGTCACACTATACGACAAGTACCTGGCGTGTATCGTCAGTTGACACTTATTAAAGCAAAGAAGCAAGATTTTGTCGCTAACGCTGTGAATTCTCCTTTGCGTGTAGTGATCATGGATGATGGTAAATGCTTCAATCCTAGCTTGAAGAGCCTGTTCATCAGAACTCTGTTTGTGCGGACTGCTGGACGTTGTGGCTCTTCTTCCTTGAAATCCGAAAGAGGGCTTTCTCGGGTCTCCATGGAAACAATTTGCGGATTTCAGTATCTGTTGGTGTTGGATTTGGATGGTGAAGTGGAGTGTTTACCATGTGAAGTGGGGGACTTGGTTCACCTGAGATATTTAGGCTTGGAAAACTCAAAACTAAATGAGCTTCCACAGACTTTAGGCAATCTTCAGAAACTTCAAACTTTGGATATAAGAATGTGTGGAAATATAAAAGAACTACCATTAGGAGTTCTAAAGATTCAACAATTGAGGCACCTACTTATGTCCAGAAGCATCAACGATGGTGAAATTATAGTACCAGAAGGGATTGGAACGTTGACGAATCTTCACACTTGCACTGGTGTTTATGCTGGACATGGCATTGCTAGTGAATTGAGTAACTTACCACAACTACGAGAGCTCGGTGTTAAAAGGGTCAGCGAAGATCATGCCATTGAGCTATATGAAGCCATCAGGAAGATGGAAAACCTCACCTCCTTGTCGCTAGAAGCAGAGGAAACCTTCTATGAAGATGAAAGGTTGTCATTTCTTCCTGAATTTGAATTGTTTTCGCCACCGTCTCTTCTTCATGAGCTTCATTTACATGGTGGTCTAGTTGAAATACCCATTTGGCTTGCCTCCATGTCAAACCTCACCAGTTTAAGTTTATCCTTTTCTTACCTCCAGGAGTTGCCAACTTCAGCCCTTCAATTTCTTCCGAAATTAAAACATCTCAGTCTATGGGAAGCCTACAGAGGAAAGCAAATTGGCAAAGAATTCTGCCAAGCAGGTGGGTTCCCTGAACTGCAAACCCTTACAATTGCTTCTGAGTTTCTAGTGGAATGGACTGAGATTGAAACTGGAGCATTTCCAAAATTGAAGAGTCTCAGTTTTAGTTGTTGTTTAGAACTGAGGTTTCTTCCTGAAGGTTTACAGAACATTTCCACCTTGAAGGAACTTGCTTTGGTTCCTATGCATGAAGACCTTGCTTGGAGATTAATCAATGAAGAGAATTACAAGATCAAGCACATCTCAAAGCTTAGTGCTTGCTACCGACAAAAATTTTCTGGGATTTATGTGGGGAAACCAGAGGATGTGTTGTCTCGAGCCTGACTCTCCTGAGGATAATCTAAAACCTAAGATATGTAAAAGAAAGTTTGACAGGTTATCTGAGGCAGCTGCAAGTTGTATTGTAATTTTCCAGACA
>CATIWO010630034.1:0-24659 GCA_949673435.1 Macaranga tanarius
GCAACAAGTTTAGCAATCCAATGTCCCTCAGCTTCAGTGCCACTGAGACTTTTAGGAGGAGGGATGTCAATTGGTACTTCCATTGGTTGACCTGTCGTCACTTTCCTCCCATATCCAAGACGTCCATGGTCGCCCCGTCCAAACTACCAGAAAAACAAGTCAGCATATATAGGCATTCGAATTAAAACCAGCAACAAAGTTCACTCATCAAGTAAAAGATTACAAAACCATATCCATGCATGCATGTGAGTGAATCAAAAGAGGTGAATGCAGAAAGGAAAAGGTTAGGCTACATCCAAAGCATATCCAACCTTTTTGCTATTAAGAGTTGTGTTGATTGCTATGAACAAGACAAGCTAGAAAGGTCAAAAGTTGTATGTGCAGTCATGCACAACCTATTGATCTCGTATTTATGGCATGCCGTTGTTATAGAAGGTGCCCAGTCTACTTACTGAAAACATTCGTCCATCGCGTGTCAAAGCAACTGAATGTGTCCCACCACAAGATAACTGAATTGTCAGAAAATCAATTGAATCAGAAAGTGTCCAAAGAACTGAGGATATTAGAAGGGAAATTCTTGTCTACTTCGGTGTACTATACCCAATATGGCCACATGTGTGACATATAGTGTCACATTTTTCATGCATAAAACATTTGGTAGATGAATTACACATCTGACCGTTGGGTGCAATACATCTGGAGTAGGCAAGGAACTCCCATATTAGACAGCTTGATAATAGCTTGATGCCAAATAAAATTTCCTTTAATCTCATCTTCATGTAGAATAGTTCTGTTTATCAAACCTGTGATCATAAATACAAATATAGGGTGTAGTTTATTGGGCATCACTACAAATTAGTAAAAAAGGGGAAATATATGATGGTACTATGATTATGAATATAGCTCCTTGCACGGTTGGATCCAAGCACTTCATGCAAATAGCTCCACCATACTTAAAAAGGAAGGCTTAATGTTCACATACATTAAAATACTTTAATTTACCACAACAGAATGGCCAGTTCTCCATTAAACATCACAGTTTAGCATATACTTGGAAACACTGACCTAAACGAACCTTTTGTTTTAGTTTCTACATGACTCTTAAATCTTAATGCAAGAATACATTATTTAAATATCACATTTAGCTCTCATCTAATGATCCTCTAAGAAACATTGGTTAGACCAACAGCATTGACAAGCTCAGGTTGATAAGGCCTAAAACCTAACAACTTCTGCATATAAAATATAAATGCTAATTTTCAAGTCCCCCATTGTTATTTTGCAACTGTGATAGTACCTGAACAATGTCTTCCCCTGCTAAAAGATGAATCCTCTGAGGCACCATTTTACTGCTCTTGTCATTATCTCCAAATCCAAGTCTGCCATGTTCTCCTCTACCCCACCCATATACCTGCAATATTGAAGTTCAATCTTAATCATGTAAAGATTTACAACTCAGTGATTTTCTTAGGCAGTTCAAGTCTAAGAATACACAGAAAGCCATATTTAGCTATCCGAATGGTACATGCAGCACAGAAAGTCAAAAAATGCAATGGAAATAATTAAAAATTTGAGAAATTGCTTGTTATCATTGTGAACGATAATAAGATTTTATCACATTTTAAAGATAAAGTAAGAACAGTAGATCTGATTTCAGATTTGCAAATCAGAGTGATTCATGAATTATGTTCTATAAAATAAACCTAAATAAAATTAAATGCATTTCAAGACAAGCAACAGGAAAAATTTGAGGCCCTAAGATTTCAGAAACGAAGAAAGCACTATTCAAATTTTTTTTGCTAATCCAAAGTTTATGCTGAATAATGACAATACTCAACTCAGCTAAGTCTTAATCCCCAAATTAATTGGGGCTAGCCACATTGATTCTCTTTCTCCATCACACACCATTATAGACTACATCTTTGGAAAGATGTAATGTAAATACTAAGTAATGACAATGGTTAAAAAAAAAAAAAAAAAAAAAAAGGGGAGCTCTAAAATTTGGCTGTGAAAAATGATATAGCTTCTCAGCAGTATTTAAAGTTGAACCAACTAAGTTACAATAAAAACACAAATAACTAAACCTAGATGCCGAAGTCCAGAGAGCATCAGTACCTCTCCATCATCAGTAATTACAGTAGAATGCCATCCACCAGCAGCAATATCAACCTAGACATGCACTCAAACATGAAGTCAATAAGGAAAGCGAAAACCAAACATATGATGTAAGAAACTCAGTAAAATCAGCTCAGTTATAACTACCATCTACATTTTAATAACCAAAAATCATAGATTTCAACAACCCCAACCTTTCTCTCGGTAACATTTTAAGACCATAAATTATATTCAATCTTAGGTCCTAAAAAATGAGCAGCTTTTAAAGAGTGTTTCTCAAGGATAATCTGGAGTCTAATATTTTTCAAACGAAAACAAGGCAATTGAAATTTTGTTCTGAAAGAATCATAACTTTGGAAGCTAACAATGCATATAAAAATCAAGTTGACTGCTTTATGTTAACAAACAATGCCTACAGACCAGAAGATAAAAACTTCCCAAACAGTCAAATATTAGGCGATATGTTCATACCAAGGTGACACCAGAGAGGCCTTGGACAGGAATCGGTTGTGATCTAGGTTGAGTATCCCCAGTTCCAAGTTGTCCGTACTCATTGCTGCCCCACGCCCACAAAGTTCCATCTTCTTGAAGAGCTAAATTATGAAATGCCCCAACTGCAATGAGCTTCACCTTTTCAAGGCCTTGGACACGCACAGGAACAGATATCTGTTTTCTGCAAAAAGGAATAAACTATGCAATCAAAAGTTAACTATTATGAGCATACAGCAAGGTGCCAAAACAAGATTACACTCCCAACATATGGTAAAAAATAGTTGTGAGGTAAGCATCATAATTCATAAATATAAAATATGTGAAAAAGAGTTGTGTGATAAGTCAAGGAACCGTACATGTCTCCAGGAGGCCATGGTTGACCCCAAGACCACACATGTCCTTCACGTGTAAGCACTACAGAGTGAGTACCCCCAGCAGCGACCTAATGAATTGGCAATAATAATACAATTAAAACCAATTTAGAGCCAAGGCAATTCATTTTGCACACAAACGCAATGTATAGAAATGAGTGAGAATAGAACCAACGGGTAATGCTTTTCTACAACCACCAGGGCAAGGAAGAAATATTTTCTCAAAATTAGTGTAGGGCTTTTTCTTTAAAGGATAAAATGCAGAAAACCACAATAAAATCTCTTGAGGGACTAATGCCTAGACAATCCTAACTGTAGTCTATGAAATGCTTCATCTCTATTTGAAATGACAAAAAGATGAAGCAGAGTTTAATCAATTTTAGCAATACACATTATGATCATAGTATTATGCATTTCAAAAACATATACATCAAGTATTTCTTCAGCTTAATTGAACCCCAGTATATTTTAAGACTTCAGTAGAATAGTAGATCACCTGTCGAACAACAAGCTTTGGTGCACAACGCTGAGGAATAGCTATATCTCGTCTCAATGGCTTCCCATTGTCATCCTTCCTCTCAGGTTCTTCACCACACTGCCCATACTCATTCCCACCTACAATTGCATAACACGGTACACTCTTCCTCTCAGACAAGTTAAGTAAATTCTAGACTATCTCAAACAGAAAAAAAAAAAAACCAAAATTGACCAAATAAGAGTAAAGGAAGCAGAGTTAAAACTTAAAAGTTACATACCCCAAGCGTATGCACGGCCTTGATCATCAACAGCCAAGCAATGCCACCCACCAATAGCTGCCTAAAAAAAAAAAAAAACCCACAAAGCTGAAAAAAATTTAGATACCCAATCATCCAAAAGGTAAAGTCATTAATCATCAAGGAACCCAAAAAAGAAAAAAAGAAGAAAAATTTACCTGGACAATCTTAGCATTGTTAAGAGCTTTAACCTGGCTGGGAACATTCTCGGTCTTAGTTTCAGGTGGGTGTCCAAGTGTTCCTCTCTGGTTCCAACCCCAAGTAAACAACTAGAAAAAGGACAAAAAAAAAAAAAAAAAAAAACTCAAATCAAAACAAGTCGAATTTGAGCTGACCAGAGCATAAAAAACAGATTATATAGTAAGCAAGTGACAGTGAAAAAGAAGAAACCTTGCCGTCATCACAAATAGCAAGAGAATTACGACTACCAGCAACAACAGAGCGAACTTTATAAGGTTCAAGGGCTTTAACAACACAAACCCATTCTTTCTCTTCATTAGTCCCAATTCCTAATTGTCCATCTTCACCTGATCCCCTGTTATTCCATCAATCAACATCACACTATTATTATTACACGATTATTTTCAATACAGAAAAACATCCAGTACAAGTATATGCTTATATATATATAGAAAAAAAACAACAGCAACAAGAAGAAGATCATTGGGGTGCTAACCAGGCAATAAGGGAAGTGTGAGCAGCCATGAGAGAGAGAGATTCTGGGAGCGGGAGTGGTGCTATTGCTTAAAGAAAGTAAGAGATTATTGAATATAGGAAGTGGGTTTTTGTGTTTGGTTGTTGGGAATTTTGTATATTGTTGCTTACAGGATATGCAGATAGAGGCAGAGGTGAAAAAAATGCAGTGAGGAAGAAGGTTTTGATTTGCGGCTTTTTCTGCTGCTTATCTGATAAGCGTAAGTAATGTGAAGTGTGGGTTTTTGCAGTAATGTGTTGGACTCAACTGAAAGCTGTCAACTTTCAGGTAAATAATTTTGGAATAAACCATTTTTCCGTGCACTTTTATTTTTTTTTTAAATTTGCTCTTTACATTTTTTGTTTTATAAATTAAATTTGTACACTTTTATTTTTCAAAATTAAGTCTTTATGTTAACTGGTTTTTACCGGTATTAAAATAAAATATCTAATTTAGTTTCTATAATTTTTTAATATGTTTAATAAATTCATAAATTTTATTTTTTATTTAATTAATTCTTAATATTTTTAAATAATTTTTAATTATTTTTATATTTTATTACGATAAATAATTTTAATTAATTATTAATATTTATATATTTAGTTAATAAACTTATAATTTAATTAATTTATACATGTAATTGAAAATTTAATAATTGATGTGAATTTTTAAAATTATTTATCTCTATAATTACATATTAAAATTTCATATTAGACTAATTAATTTATTTTATAAATTAAAATTTTTGTTTAATCGAATCAAGTGATACTTTTATTTAAAATGATATTTTTATTAACCATAATTTGACACTATTATATATTTTAAAAATAAAGTATGCGAATTTATTAGACATATTTAAAAATTACATGGACTAAATCAAATATTTTACTTTATCACCGTCAAAACTCAGTTAACGGAATGACTTAATTTTAATAAAAATAAAAATACAGAGAGATTCAATGTATAGAAATAAAAGTATAAGAAGTAAATCTTAAAAAAATGAAAGTGCGGGAAAAATATGATTTCTTCCAATAAATTATATAAATATAATTTATTTTTATTTTAATATAATATTTATTTTTTTATGATTATTTGTTCAATTGTTTATGATTTTTTTTATTGATGGTAATTTCTGTTTTTTTTTTATTTTTAATTGATAAAACGAAAAATTTATAAAAAAATAATGTATTTTTAATAATAAAAACAATTTTAAAAGTATAAATTTTTTTTTAAGGGTTTGACATACATCCTTAAGTAGCGCTGATATTAATAATTAACAAAGTAGTAAGATACTAAAAATCTATAACATATCTTTTTTGTTTGGATGAATGGAAAATAATGAAAAAAAATCCATCTTTTATTTCTTTATTTTTCTTCCTACAATGAAAAAAAATAATATATAGGAACAAAAAAGTAAATTTTATTCCCTTATTCTCTTTTATATTTTTATACTTTCTAAATATTAAAAACAAAAAAAGTAAATTTTATGTATTTGCAAATGTGTCCGGTGTGGTGTCTCTCATTCACGGGAACTGGGGAGTGGGCTGATCCTTCGGGATCCGCTCATTGGTTGTGGAGTGTGTGTGTGTGTTTGGGTTATATGTGTTAACACACCTTTACAAAATTATCATGATTTTGTGAAGGAATATATCATGTTCTTGACCTAGTGTGTGAGTGTATTTTATTAATTTCAAAAAAAAACTTATTATTTTTTATTGTTTAAATAAAAATTTAAGGGATAAGTATAAAAAAATACATTGTGGTTATGCGCATTTTCACTTATAGGCTTGTGGTTTTTTTCGTGACATTTAAGGGTCTGTGGTTTCATTATACTTGCATTTTAGTACCCTACTTAATAATATTATTAAAAATATATCATGTAATGATAAAATAATATGAATATTTAATAGTTAAATTATTTACTAAGTAGTATATCATTCAACAAATTAAAATAAATTTACAAAACATAAAAATAAGATGTATTTTTTATTTTATTAGGAATAAAAATAAATAATTTTTAAAATAAATTTATGATATTTCTAAAAGGTATTTAAATAGTCATATTGATGGTAAATCACATGTAAAATATTTTTATTAGTGACAGATAGTGTTATATTAATATTTTATTAGAAAATAATGACAATATTAGTTGAGAGGATATTAAAATATTAGAAAATGAAACCACATACTTCTAAATGTCACAAAAAAATTATAGACCTATAAGTAAAAATAGGTCTAAGCATACAATTTTTTGTTTGTACTTATCCCAAAATTTAAGAGCTACTCAAAATTACTAATAAAAATTGTAAACAAATGGTGGATGGTAAGGCAGCCCTATTACCACGTAAACATTGTTGTTGTTGTTGTTGTTGTTTTTTTTTTTAAAAAAAAAAAAGAAATCATCCGAAATCACCCAATCCATACAATAAATTTTTCACGTCTTTGTTTTTGGTCAACTAATATTTTCACATGACACGTCATGTCAGCTAGCTTATTATATAATCAAAATCACTTTTTACCAATTGTTCATCCTACTAAATATTTTCTTTTGGCAACCTTAACATAAACGTTTTTCTTTTTTTTTTTTTTTTTTTTTTTAAATCATGCACTCCTCTAGCAGTCAGCCACCATTGCCAAATAACATTTCTTCAAATATTACATGTTATATTCCTCAAATCTTTTGTCAATATGCCCGCGTAACTTTGGCCTACGGCCGTGGCATGCGATCATGCAGGATCGATGCCTCTCCCCTTCCCCCAATTAGAAATTGCAGGACCATTCACATTTTTTTTTAATACAATTTTGACAGTCCCAGCGTTAGAATATGCTCCTTTCTCAGTTCCCACTTTCCACTTGCCTGAATGGCAACAGTTTGGTTGAGCTCAAATTTTAACCGAACAAAAAGAATCAAAATATGCATACATTCAACACAATTGCTGATGGAATAGATTCCAAGAATTAAACTTTCAGAGTAGTACTTTACATTGGACATGCAGAGTCTCTGCTGGTTCTTTTTATTCAATTAACAGACTCATCAGTGCTCGGTACACCATTCACACTGTGCAACGTTTCACCATAAGTCCACGCCAAACACCTTGAAATGCTTCAAAATTCTCTCAATTTCTATTCATGGACAACATTTGTGCATTGCTCATTGTAATCAAACTCAGAAAACCTTTTAGATACCATTTAGCGTGAATGATATCTTTTGTTAGAAATATCATTCAGAGTTTAAGGAATTGGCACACATCAGCGCCAAAAGCATCCCCTTTTATGTCAAATACCGTATATTATCACTCAATATTTCAACATACAATAGATGAGATGAAGGATGACAAGCCAACGATAACACCCAACAATTTCTATATTATCATGTGATCTGGAAAAATGAAGCAGCACCTAGTTTCCACGGTATAACATGGTAAAGCAATAAGAATACCAACTTGCATTCTAAACATCAACAATAGAAGCTCTAATAATCTGTTGGAACAATTCAATCCTGAATGTTGTCAACAAGCAGGATTTATCAAGTTCGTTAAGCAACCCAGCTACAATAACCAGAATGGCATCTACGCAGAGGTCACAAGATAAAAAAGTACAGAGTAGACATATCCTATAAAAATTTAACTTATCACTGCTGCTGTTGTCCCTCGCCTGATTCACGTTTTGATGCCTCCTTGATCTCATCTCCAGCGTCATCCTAAAATAAAAATAATGAATATGTCGAGCATAATCATCACAATGTAGGCAGTTAAGCTTGAAAATATCATGCATAAACAAGCCAGTGATGAGAACATTTCTGATTAAGATAGGATTGTGGGTCTCCAATTTAACTATTGAGGTATAAATTTGGCATTAATTAGGCAGAGTTGTAGTCAGATCCGGAGAACAAAGTTGTAGCCAGTGCACAACCTCGTAAAAGTAATTGAATAACAAGTTGTAAACACTATCATATAAGAAAGATATTAAACATGCAAAAGAGCATCAAAGAAATAAATGTGGTTCAAGAACAATATTTAGGATGATCGCACAGCAGTATTGACCAAATAAATCACATCATCAAACAAAGCACGTAAAACTATTCATCTGACAAATTCATATAATAAAAATAAATCTTATTTATCAAGCTAATATGCCCACTCACCGTGATATCAGAGGTCCAAAGTGTCAGATTGTCTCGGAGAAGTTGCATGATCAATGTACTGTCCTTGTAAGATTCCTCACCCAATGTGTCTAATTCGGAGATGGCCTCATCAAATGCCTGCTCAGGTTTAAAAAAAAAATATTGCAGTGATGATGGAGAGGGACCAAAAGAATTGATGATTCACATGCATTCCAAAATGGCACAACAATGGAAGGATTTAACATCAAATCAACCTAAAGATCAAGAACATCTAGTTTACAAACAGAAACAGTTCAAATTTTGAGGAAAAAAATATCAGAATAATATTAAGAATTACAAGTTAAAACTAAGATTAGGAAAAATAAAGGTTGCTCCGACCAAGTACCAAAAAGTAAAAGTATCATTGGCAGTATGAGGGCGGCTAATACAGTTTGCTGAAACAATAACTGCAGAACTAGAACACATTTCATTTCTAGAACTGTAAACCAATGTCAGAAAGCAATGGATGGCCAGCTAAATAACTCCGCAAGCACATCAACAACCATTAAGCATTTCATTCTAATCGAAATGAAGAAAAAGATTGGAGACTGTGCTTTTCATTTTTATAATAAATACAAATATATACAGTAACTAATATTGTACGTGGTAAGCATTAAGCAATTATACCTGCTTTGCAAGATTGCAAGCACGGTCAGGTGAGTTAAGGATCTCATAGTAGAATACAGAGAAGTTGAGAGCAAGTCCAAGCCTTATTGGGTGAGTAGGAGCAAGATCAGAAAGAGCAATATCCTGCAATTAAAAAACATAGCAAAAATAAAATAAGAAAATACATGGCTATTGTACTCAAAGCATAAAGCTGAACAGCACCCAGTAACAACAGCATCAGTAATGAGACTGTTAAAGAGGGATGGGCAATGAGGACTGACAAGGATGATGATGACAACGAAATGAGACAGCATCCCATTAATTACCCACCTGAGCAGCCTTGTAAGCCAACAAAGTACTCTCAGCAGACTCCTTCCTCTCAGAACCAGTCTTAAACTCAGCAAGATACCTGTGATAGTCACCCTTCATCTTAAGGTAAAATACCTTGGACTCAGCAGATGAGGCTGAGGGAATGAGATGTGACTCAAGGAGGCTCAAGATCCCATCACAGATCTTACTCAGCTCAGCTTCAATCTTACCCCTGTACTCTTTAATGATTACAACATGATCTTCATTTCCCCTGCTCTCTTCCTTCTGCTCAATGGAAGAGATGATCCGCCATGAAGCCCTCCTTGCCCCAATCACATTCTTGTAAGCCACAGAGAGAAGATTCCTCTCCTCCACTGTCAGCTCCTCAACATCAACAGTCTTTGCAACCTTTTCCATAAACTCCACCATTTCCTCATAACGCTCTGCCTGCTCAGCCAACTTGGCCATGTAGACATTTTCCTCACGCGATGATTCAGTAGACGACATCCTTGCTATATTAGTAACCCTACACGATAAATCGCAAAATGGGCATAATTAGCACAATCCAAAAGTTTCCGATGGCGACACATTTCAAAATCCAAATCAAAACATAAATCAACAATAATCAATCAAATCCGAATTAGCTTCATCCGTAGCTACATATTTGAATCCTTTAATTTCTTTAATCCAACTACGAATAGCATCAAATATGCTACAAAGACCATTTTAGCCAACACACACAAAAAGTGCATCAATTTCATCATGCATAGCAAAATACAGAAGCTAAACTTACAAAACAATAAAAATTCCAAATCAACACTTTAATTCCTTTTAGGCTTTTACATATATAAGATCTTCTCAACAATCACAAGAAAAAATAAAGAGTTCATCTATATAGCAAACCTCAAGATATTTAAAATTCAAAAGTCAACTATCGATTCCTGTACTTTTATCAATCATTTTTGCTAGAGAATCAACCTAATCAGATCAAAATGACATTCCATATATATATATATATTAAAGGAAATAATCCTCCATATTTTCTCAGGAAACAAAAAGATCATGAAATCAAATATCCTATAGCTTCAAACTTAAACAAACAGTCAAAAATAGGCGCACTAACAATCAAAAAATAGGCGCACGAACAATCAAATCAAGAAGCAGAAACAGCTAAAAGCATCTAAAATCTCAACAGATCAAATCACCAAAAAAAAAAAAAACTAATAAAAAACATATAAACCACTCCAGATCTCAAATTCACAATCCAATAAAAAAAAAAATCTAAATCTAAATTAACGAAAAAAAAAAAAAACAGAGATCTGAAATACTGGAGAATTGAATTAAAAAAAATAAAATAAAAATAAATACCTTTAAATCTTGTTTGGTGTCGAAGAAAATTATTTTTTCTAGGGAAGTGAAGGAGGAAAATTGAGGGAGAGGGGCGACTTTAAAAAGAAAAGATGAAGAATGAGGTCCAATAGAAATTTGACAAGTGGTGGGGCGACGGAGATTTCGTGGACTCTTTATTTCACGCAATCATAACACACGCGCTCTGCTGTTGACCGTCAACGCACCCGGACCATTTTTTTTTTTTTTTTTATCAATATCACCACCTCGTGGACGACTCAATTTTAAACCCTGAATAAATAACATAGGTATAACCCTTACCATATCAGTATATTACAGTTGCTGTACATGGGGATAATAAAAGTAGTGCTAGAGGCACTCATAATTTTTTTTCAAAAAATTTTTTATATGTAATATAAAAGTCTTTTTTTTTTTTTTGATAAGAATTAAGAAATCTTTTAGTTCAATTTTGTCTATTATTAACATTTAACAAAAAAATTTATATGATAAATGATTTTATGAAAAGAATATTTTTTTTGTTTGAATTACTAGTATTTATGTTTGAGTAATCCAGTTTAATTGAATAGAATTATAAATACGGTAAAAAATTTTAATTATTCTACGCGACTGCATTCACCATTCAAATTCACTTATTATAAAAAATATAATTATGATTGAAGAAAATATTTTGATAAATAGGAATATTAAATAAGTCTAATAGGGTTCTTATTTAATACTCCACTTTCCATTAAATGAAAATTTTTCGTTTAATATTCCTAGTATGGTTGTAATAGTCTAACAGCGAGTGGAGTTCTCTCTTTTGACGGTGCTTTTCAGTTGATTAAAATGATAAAATCTCTACTTTTTGACTTTTTTTTTTTTTTTTTTCCTTCTGGATGAAGCCTTTGTGCATATTCCTTTCCCCTATTTTCTACAATTCTTCTTTCTGTAAAAGGATGAAAAATCTTCCAAATTTAAAAATCTACAATCACATTATGGGTAACAAAATTTATATGAGTTTATTTATACATCAAAATCTCATCATTGACTTACAATCAATACACATATACAATATAACCAATATTTTATTGGTATATAAGATATTTACTTATTAATTATTAAAATGTAAAATTAAAATTTTGAACATGTATCTATTGAATACACTTATTCAAATAATTCATTTAGAAAAAAATTTAAATAATTAAATTGATCAAAATTATATATTTTTTAATTATCTTGTTTACTTTTTTTTTTTTTGCTCCTTTTCATTATGCCTAATTACTTAAAAAATCATGAACTTTTTATTTTTTAATAATTTTAACTCGTTTTTTCAAGTTTTAAAATTTCAATATTGTACTATATATATATATATATTTTTTATCAAAAATAGCCTATAATAAAATTATACGGTTATTTTTTATGAGGTAGTACCGAAGTAAGATTTGATTCAAATAAAATAAGATTATATCATATTTTTAAATCATAAAACCCTGTGTAGTAGCTGAAATTCAAATAAAATTGCATGAGTTAAAAATCAATCAATATAAATTTGACTAGAAAATTTATATTTTCGTTTTAAATTTCATAAAATATGAAAAGTATAAATTAAAAATGGACTTTTTCTATATCTAAGATGCCATCCAAGTGACACAACAGAATTATTGCTAACGGTGACATTAAAAAAACCGAAACTTATAGGTTTGAGACAAACCACTGTTTTGGAAAAGATTGACGAGTCAGTAATGTTTTTTGTTGGTTCAATATTTTTTTAGATATAAACATGTTGCGGTGCCACTTTATACAAAATATTTGCATAATTTTAACGAAGACTATTTTTGATAAATAATTTTATAGTATGATACTGAATTTTAAAAATTTTTAAAAAATAAATTAAAAATATTAAAAGGTGAAAAGTTGAATTTTTTTTAAGTAATTAGACCTCTTCATTATATTCATTTTTTCATTATAAGCATGCTCCCATTTTTTTAATCATAAAAATAGGCTTGTAATTTTTATAATTTATTTCTCCCCACTATTCAAGCTAGATTTTTAAATTAAAAAAATTAATTGTTAGTTTTACGGAAATAATAACTTCCAAGTTTATTCAAAAAAAAATATTAATTTTTATAATTAAACCGAAATTATAAACCGAATCGAATCGAGTAGTCCAAAGCCCATACTAGTAAACTGAGATTCGGTGCAAGCCCTTGGGCCAATTGGCCTAAACGGCAAAATCTCCACCCGTCCTCTGCTTCTGCAACTGAAGTAAAAAAAAAAAGGCGCTTGTTGAGCTTGTCAAAGAGAAACAGAGGAACAGAAGGGTTTAAAGAAAGAGAAGAAACATGGGGTATATACAGGAAGCGCGTGAAAATCACGTCAAGAAGAAGGTCGAAGAAGGTACTTAACAAAACCCAACCCACTTCAATTTTTATTTATTTATTTATTTATTTGGTTTGGGTTCTTACAAGTAAATATGATTGTAAATTTTTTAGATTTTTTTTAGTATTATTGTAACATAATAATCTGTTGCAAAATTAAAATTTTGCAGCTTTGAGAAGCAAAATGAAGCAAAAGGCATTAAAAGAATGTGATGAATTAACTTCAAAGTATGCACAATGTGCCTCTGGAAGAACCCTTTCTGTTGTTTGGCACTGTCGTCAACAGGCTAAAGAATTGAATAATTGCCTCCATCAATTGTAAGTTTTTTATTTTGTTCTTAATAATGTAATTTATGTATACCCATTTGTCCCATTTACTTGATTTTGAGTATTTTTTGTTGTATTTATAGTGTAGTAGATAAGTTGAGTATCATACTGCTATAGTTGTTTCATGTTTGCAATTGGTCGATGGGAACAGTGAGATAATGTTTTTGCACAGCTTATTTGATCCTACCCTACCCATAGTTGGAAGTTGAGTTTTTGTTTTCTTGAGAGTTTAAAGAAATTAACGGCTTCGACCGGGTGTTACTGATTAACTGAATTTGCTCCAAAGTGTTTTTACTGGTTTGCTGATTCGGTTTTGACCGAGTCATGCTTGCTGGAAGTGACAGATTTCTAATTAACTGTTTCCAATGTTTTGAATCCTACATTGAACAGACACACCTTTTTTTTTTTCTTGTGATATAAAAAATGTAGAATTACTTGCTGGCATGGCGTAATGTATGAAAATTTCAATTTAATAACTTCATAACTTGTCAGATGATAAGTAAGATAAATTAAAAAATTTTGTTCTCTCAAATGCTGGTCAAGATGCTTGTTATAGTCTAATGATGAACGAAGAAAGAAGCAATGAATTGATATTTGAGTTTGCAGAATGTTCTTTGCTCATTTCTCCGGACAAATCTCCACAACTTTGTACCTGTCTATAGGTGAATAAAGACATTTCCTATGCTCCTTTTTCATGGAAAATCACAAACTTGACTCTCTTTTGCTCCATTTTATCCCTTCGCCATTGGGCTGATATACAAAGGCATAATTTTTTTGACTTGGCAGCACAAAAATGTTGCTGTCAGTTCTTATTAGTGTGTGTTGGCTTACACGGAAAATTTTTGATATTTTGCACCCTTTGCTTGAATTTTTTTCCTGTCTTAATCTGCATCTTTTTTACAATGAATTTGGCTGGATACAATGTGAATTCCCTTTCATATTGATCAGGACCTGGATGCATTCATGTGCTAAGGAAGATAAAAATAATAGGATAAATGGTTGCATGAGATTGCTTGTCCAAAGATTTTTATCTACATTCTCAAGTAACTATGTTTTGCACTATTCCTACTTGTTTGCATTTGTTGAGGTTTGATTTGAAAAGTCTCCAGATGAACTATGCTACTGTATGTATCAAAAGAAACTGCAATGATTCAATATGTTGTTAAGATCTATTCAAGTGTCATCTCATATATTTACAATTGTCTTTTTTCACAGCACGAATGATGCTGTCTTGGAAGATCTGAAGAGAGAGTACATGCTCCAACAAGATAATAAGCAATCCATGAGAACCTAAGTTTTCCTCAGTTGATGCTATTCTTACCAAGATAGCATCTGAAGTGTAATTTTATCGACAGTTTACTTTTTCTGATGATGCATATCCATTAAAGTTGCCTTTTCTATTTGCCATTATAGAGTGGTTGAGCAACAGGTTATTGTTTATGAATGCTGTCTCTAATGATGGTCTTGATTTAAATATGAAGGGTTTAGAAGATTTTTTTTTTTTTTTTTCTTTTGAATCTCCTTCAGAATTCTGCCATGCTTACCTAGATATATTTTGTATTGTTTGAAATACTTTTGTAAAACAGAGGGTGGTTCAGGAAATGTATCAATTTCAGATTTGAAAATAAAGGCGGTCTTTGCATAATTGAATGTATTTTCCAGTTACGGTATTGGCAGTGATCATCTACCTATAAATGAAATTCTAGAGAAAATAAAATTGCACAAGTCTAGCAATTATCTGGAGAATTTGAAAACCATTTGAGCCCATGCTCTAACTAACCTAGGTTTCTTTTGATCAAACTCTGAATGAATAAGATACTATTAATCCTTGATTAATTAAGTGTCTAGTTTATAACTGTGAATTTAAGCCTTGTATACCTTACTGCTTATTAGTTGTTCTGATATTTTTAGAAGTATAAACTGAAACAAATATAAAATGGTCAATAATAAAATAACCAAAGGTTATGAAGTTTACACATTTTCTCCAAAATTTTGACTTCTTCGTAGTGCTGTGCATCTATATCCAACTCCTCAATTTAGTAATGATCCTTTTTCGTTCACCAACCGCTAGTGCTTATAATTTCTTGAGAGACACGAGAACAAAAATATTCAAAAGAAGTTGGCTGGTGCATCTTTTCTTTATTATCGTGTAATCCAAGCTCTTGAATGGCTTGATGCTTAAAATGCAACTCGATTCATTAAAAGTGGAAAATGGAAATACGGAATACAGTACCAGACATGCCTAATTAAACAATCATTACCACATATCTCCTGAAATTGGGTTGTAAGGTTTTTCCATTCAAGTGCAATTGGTACATGCGCTATTAAAATAATAATAACGATAATAACAAATTTCCAAGACATGGTAACACTTCAAAATAATGGCTGTCAAAATGGAAAAAAATCTGGGGATGAGTAAGTATATAACATGCAGGTGACTCATTCTCGACCAAAATTCCAAACATGATGAAACTTGGAGATTCCTAATCCCACCCAAAACAATCCCTAAAACAAAACCATCCTCCGTTACATCAATGCACTGAAGACTTCATTACACACCGCGACAAGCAGAAGAAATCTCCACGAGTCTGAGAGTACATGTGGCAGCATGCTAAGGTTAATTTGGTTTCCTCATGTTACGCCCAGCCCGAATCACTTCATCCACCAATAGCAACTGGGATGCAATTACAGGCCTGCAAAATGCACAAACATTATTGTTGCTAAATTTGTATAAGTTGCCTGAAAATGCAGAACCTCAGCTGATCTAACAAATTTTAGAAAGCAGTAGTCCGTTTGTAATTCTGAAATTGTTACATGCCATTATAGGGGAAGTGGAACCAAGACCAAGGTAACAATTCAAAGAAAGATGCACAAAAATAAAGGACCATGTCAAAGCAGCAATTATATGGCAACAAAAACTCGGGTTTGGGAAGAGTGCTAGAGAAATCCTAAGTAATAATATTAAGTTTCACATACCCTGAGTTTAAGAGTTGACGTTTAACAGAGTAGTTGTCAAAGATGCCCTCCATCTGAGGGTCAAGGGGTCCTCCTGTTTGCAGGTTTAGTCCCACAATATTATCCCTATCGTGCTCTCCCTGAATAAACAGGCACACAAGCTCTAGTTAATTTTCTTTCATTTGATAGATCTTTTGTTAAAAAAAAGTTGGTGGATAGGCAGATAACTACCGTAAGAGTAACAATCTCATCTTGAGTGTCAAGCCCAGAATTCTCAGCCAGTGTCTTGGGCACCACAAGAAGGGCATCCGCAAAAGCTTCAACACCTAACTGAGCGCGCTGCACAAAGTATGCAAACACCATACTTTTAAGAATAGGACACAACAAAAACTACCAACATAAGCAAAGATTGAAGAGAGATTATATACCCCTTTAACTGTCTTCTTTACTTCACTAATTAGGTACTTTCTCGCTGCCAATTCAAAAGCTCCTGCACCCTGAATGACAGACAAGATAATCAAATCTCAAGCAAAAACTTCATAGCCACATGTTGTAACAAACAAAAAATAATTAATAAACCAGAATTAAAATCTGCTCAGCCCCGGCTACCAATAAACAAAATGACAGGAAAAATGAATTGCAGTTAAAAAAAAAAGATCATGTTTAGATGATAATAACTGAGCCAAATTTTCAGCATATTGCTTTCTTTTAAATTTTGATTTGCATGTCTACCGAATATAAGTCCAATCAGTATCAAGACGTGGCGAAAAAACTACATTGGAAGCCAACTGAATTTCTTAGACTACAGACCACCATATTCCTCCACCTACATACATCACTTGAAGTAATTTTTGCCATTCCAATAAGAAGTGCAAAAAAGAATCAAGTTCTTGGGATTGGAAAAAAAAAAAAGAGAGAATTACTTGTTTATGTATGAGATCAAGCATTAAGAAATGAGACAGAGGACCCTGTCACTCTCCATCCAACTATATGAAAGGCCAGAGAGCAGGCCTCATTGCCAAATGCCATAGCAGATCTTTTGTGTATATGCCTATATAAATCTTAAAGTCCTGCATGTTTCTATAAAGAATACAATGCCCATGACAAAAACTAAAGCTTAGCGATCAAATGTGCATATTGGTGGACATCATTTTTCAGTTTTAAGCATATGACAATGTATACATATTTAAGCGTTCACCAAAAAGTATGCTGCAAAAAATCATTTAGATCATACATGAACACAGATACAAGTTCTAAGAGACTTCTACAGAAGAACTTACAAGTACAACAGCTTCGTCCTCAATGGTATTTTTGACAGCTCTTAGGCCATCACGAACAGCATCCTTTATTTGGGCAATTGTATGGTCATTTGGTCCTACAAAATTAAAGAACTAAATAAGCGGCCCTTTAAACAAGCGAATACCACATTCTAGCAAATATTTTACAGCAATTCAGCAAAACAATTAAAAAAATATGAAAAAACTGGAACAAATTTATACACCTTTGATGAAAACAATACTTGTTTCAATACCTTTTATTAAGATTGTACAAGAATTGGGATTTTTTACATTCTCAACAAATGTATATTTCTCTTCACCAAGGATATGCTCATATACCAATCCAGCCCAACCAAGACAATCAGGGGTCAAATCATCAACAGAATTCACAGCCTCTCCTCCACAAGCCAAAACCAGGCGTTCCATATTTCTTCTCTTTGCTCTTCGAAGGGCAATTATCTATAAAATTTCAAAATTAGCTTACTGCATTGCAAAGAAAGCAAAGACAGAAAAAGAAATAACAATAATAACAATATTCTAAGCATCTAATAATCATCATCAGGTTCCACCTACCAAGTAAAGACCTCAATCCAGACACAACTCTTATAAAAAAAAACCAAATTCATCTGAATCATATTACACAGTCTACCAGTTATGAAAATACATTTTAGCACTTTGGAATTGTTTTAGCAAATTATCTGCATTTTTAGAGAAATAGAAGTTCTTGAAGATGTTGCATAAAACCATTTCAGCTCACTATCATTTTTACCTTTCACATCATCCAAAATGACAAAAGGGATACTGAATCAAAAGCTCAAAGGATTTGACTAGAGAATATCACCACTACTCAGCAAAGTGATCAATGAATACCCAGAATATTCAAATCATAGGAACCAAGCTACTGAAGAAGATAACATGAACAAGATACCGTAACAAAAATGGAGCACAGATGACAAAACTTGTGACAACAACAAAAGAATTTTCACCAAAGTCACCAACACAACAACTGAATAAGCTGATATTTAACAAACATCATGGCAACTCATAAATTCAGAATCCTATTAAAAGGTTTACAGCAAGTTGCTTTGCCTAACATTCAGTTGGCATATCAGAGTTCGCCGTTTAGGTGGATAAATGATTTCTTTTCCTTAAGCGTAAGAAGTTGATACCAATTACCAATGCATAAGCTAAAAAAATTACACCTGAGATCAACTATTACATTCACTAAAGAAATAATGCGGTTGCCCCTGACTTACCCCTGCACGAGCAAGAAGGTCCAGTGATGGGGGATCAATACCCTTTTGATTGATGACAACAAAATTGCTGTCATTACCAGAACAAACCTGCATAACAACAGAAATATAAGCCCTTCCCCAAACAACATAAAAATTTGACACATTAATATTCCTCACATCATTCTAAATGTATTCAGCTTGTTATTTCAGTTTCCCAACCTTGTTTTTCAGTTCAATGATTTTTTCCACTCTTTCATCCACTTGACGCCTTTCAATTGCAACCATTTTTTCCCTCTGCTCTGCATTTGAGTAGAAAAACCCTGCATTTATTTCACTAGAGACAGCAAGTGTAAACATTAGTTTCATGATTTCAAGGAGCAATGTCCAATTAAGTAAGCAAATATCTGGCACCACCAGCAAGCAGCATTTTATATTTCAAGCTAAACAACAACCTGAATAAAATACCTTTTATCATATTCCAAAGATACATTGCAAGTCAAGATATAACAATTCTCTGCCCGCCGCTTCATGTCAGGGTGTCTAGAACCATGATCAAGGACAAGGCCTTCAACCTGGAAAAGCACCAAGGACACAAAACAAATGTCTGTCACCCACAGTATTGGCAGTGGAATTACCATTTCAACAAGCAACATAGAATTAAAAATAAAACTCAGATTCAACACGGGAAAATGCAAGTTTTAACAAAAAATAAAAAGGACTATTGCAGGTTCAATAAATCATGAAACACTGATTATCCATTTTTCTGGTAAATACTTCATTTCAAGAATAATGGTTTTAGTTTATCCTTCAATTGAAGGATAATGTGAGACCTCAATGACAGTAAGGAGACTTTTTGGGATTAGCATTTCCCCACAAAATAACTGTTTGATAAATTTGAACGGTGATAGGAATGTAAAAAATCTACTTCACCAAAGAAACACAATATCTGAGTACTGATTGTTGCCAATTAACTTCAACCGGGCCCCTTAAGAAAAGTTCTAAACCACTGAACACCTTTATTGATTATTTTTGCACTGAAAGGTTCTTGAAGTTGGTGTACTCACTTTCAGCATGCCATCTTTAGATGAGGATAATATTTGTCCATAGAAAAAGCATTTACATTAGCAAAAGACAAAAAAAAAAATCCTTAGAGCTTAATGGCTTCCAAGCAATGCCTACAAACTGGGATATGAAAGACTAACAATAAGTCTAAGGTCTCACATCTCCTAAATGAAGACACATCTTATTCTAGACTACACTCCATGCCTTTCATATGGCAAACAACTCCAATCCTGGTCCCAAAGACTAGCTCTCATAAATCAGTCTAAACTTGATAAATACTAATTATTAACTAAAAATGCAATCAGAAAAAAATTGAAAAAACAACTGCTATAAGTGATACCAATGCATGTAAAAGAGAAGAATGCACGAAAACCAACATCAATATTGAGAAAGATAAACTCACAAGCCTTGTGTCAACATCAAATTTATGGCGCATGTGCATGATCTCAACCATGAATAGATCAATGGCTTCCTCAGGCTTTCTAATACAGAGGACCTGTCATGCATTAAAAAAAATTACAGTAAATATGTTAGACCTGAAAACAAAATCCACCAACATCTCCTTTTTAAAATTTTCTTTAAGCCTTGAACACTAAAAACTACTAGAAAAACTCACTGCATTAACAATTATATCAGTCAGCTGATCTGCCAAAGCTTCATACAACTGTATGAGAAAACAAGATGTCAACTTCAAACAAATAATAACAGTAAGCATGCAAGATATGTAACAAGAACAAATCATAATGTTACCTTTGTTCTTAGTGTTGTTCTTGCTACCATTTTCAAAATCTCCTTGTCAGGTTCATCACCAATAACCACAGGAGTCTTAAATTTTTCAAGAAACTGCAAAGTAGCTCTTTTGGCAATTTCAAAACCATCAACCAGAACGCGTGGATGCATACCTGAAAATGAACAAAATCCAGAATAAAAGATCCCCCTGGCACGACTAAAACCGCGATATACATCACACAAAATAAATTTTCTTCCAGATAAAATTTCATAACTGACCACCCATCACGGATTCACATTTCAAAGATTTTAAGTAAAAATAAAGCATCCATGAGATCAACCACACTACACCATTCGCCAACAAATCAAACAACTTCTTCATTTCACATTTCGAAGTTCACACATGCACAACTCTCGAAAAAACACTAACTTAATCCAGACTTCATTAATAGAAAGAAATTAACACATATTAAAACCATTCTAATTTTGTCCTACAATTACTTTCTCGTTTATAATTAATAATTTTCGCCACAACAACAATGATTTTTTTAGGGAAAAAAAAAAAAAAGAAAAAAGCAAACCTTCATCGATGTAGCGTTCAGACTGCTTCATGAGCTCTCCAATAAAAATAACAGTAGAAGTAGTACCATCTCCACTTATATCATCTTGAGCAACAGCTGTCCTCGCGATCATAATTGCCGTAGGGTTTTGAATTTGCTGCAACCGCACCATTATTAGTAACGTTTCACAAATCAAAAAGCAAATGTAAACATGACTCTACAAAAATAATATCTCAATGCAGATCAACACAATTAAAAACAAAAACTAACCATTTCTTTCAAGAGAGTGTTACCGTCTTTAGTGAGCTTAATATCGCCGGCGCCACCAACAAGCCTTAAAACAAGATTTAAAAAAAAAAAGGCATAAGAAAGCAAATAAATTAAATAAATAAAAAGAAGAGAGAGGTAAATACATCTTGATGGTGCCTTTAGGGCCGAGGTTAGATTTGAGGACGTCTTGTAAACCTTTGGCGGCATTGATGTTCATATGAAGAGCCGCCGATTTGTTTAATACTTCCGCATTAGGGTTCAGCACTCTCAGAGACATCTTCTTCTTTCTTCTTTGCAGAGAGAGAGAGTGAGTTCTGTAAGTTGTAAATTTGTTACAGTAGTTTTGAGTTTAAAACCGCCACAAGTTGAAATGAGGAAGAAAGGAATAACAAAGAAGCACAAAGAGAGAAGCGTGGGTTTTTATTAGGGCTTTCTGGAACTTGATTTTTCTTTGGGTTATTATTTTTTTTAAAAAAAAAAAAAACAAGATTTTACCCAATAATTTAAAAAATTATTAATTTTGTTAATTATTATTTTAATTCAATTGTTAAATGCAATTCATTCTTATTTTATTATTTTGAGTTAAGTTAAATTATTATTTATAAAATAATTTAAGGAGTTTAAATTTTAATTTTTATTTAATGAAAGTAATAATAAATAATAATTTTTTAAAATTTTATATTTGAGTTATTAAACTTTTGAAAAATATCATTTGATATCTTAGAATTTAATTAACTTTTTAACATTTTAGAAAATATTATGATTTTATAATCATATAAAAATGTTAATTTAATAAATACTATAAAATTACTATTTAATGTTACATTAATTAAATAAAAAATTTAAATTTAAACTAATTAAATTATTTTTTAAATAATAATTTAAATTAAAATAATAAAATAAGTATTAATTTGAATATAACAATTGAATTAAAATAATAATTAACAACATTAATAATTTTTTAATTAAATTTTTAATTTTGAACTCTGATCGCTTATATAATCGTTTTACATGTATCAATTGAAAAAATATAAATTAAATAAAAAATATATATATACATGCATCAATTTGTCAAAAAATTAATAGTTCATGATAAAATTGTAAAAAATATCAAAATTTGTGCATTATTTTACAACTTATCAAAAAGCTGCGTCTTGACATGACACTTACGTAGACTAACTCAGATTTTTTCGGTGGCCACATTAGTAAGATTTCACCGAAATTTCAACCAGTATATAGAATTACAAAAATAAAAAAAATTATACATAAAACTACTAAAATTAAAAGCATATAATTAAATTGTAAAAAACGCTAAAGTATATTCATGTTTTTTAAGGCTCCGTTTGTTTGTGGAAAACATTATTCCTAAAAATATTTTTCCATATTTTCTAATGTTTGGTTACCAAAATAAAATAAGTCAAAGGAAAATAACTTAAAAACATGGGAAAACAACTTCTCATTCTAAGAACGGGAAGTTATTTTCCAAGACTTGAATGCATATCAAATATAAAGAGAGAGAAAAATATAAAAAAATAATGTTACCATTTTTATGTAATATTATATAATTTAGGAAAAAATCTATTACAAACTAAATACCAAAAATACTTTTCAACTATTTTTCTATTATTGTAGCCAAACATAAAAAAAATATTATATTTTTCTGAAAAATATTTTTTATGGAAAATATTTTTTAAGAGACAAAATATTTTCCACAAACAAACGGAGTCTAAATATCCATTTTTCTTTAGATTTATTAATGCTCCACAAAGTCATTGAAACGCACCGTTTTTGTGAAGGCATTTTATAAACTTGCAAATTTACGACGTGGTTTCACCACTTACTATTAAATTTTGTTTTCTAAAGGAAAATATTGGAAGCCTCCAAAAATTATATATATATTCACTTACACATATGTAAAATAATATATTTTACACAAAATTTCAATCATGAATTAAAACACATCTAATTGTTGAAATATATTGTTACTTTTATCAAGAATTACCTTATTAAAAACCTATATTTTTACTTCCATTAATTGCTTCTTTTTTTATCTAAACCACTTTCCATTAATTTATTATTTTCAATTTAAAATATTTTCTATTAACATATTATGGTTTTATAAAAAGAAAATTAATAAAATTTTTGAATATTTTACCTTTATTAACACAAAAAAAAAAAAAGTAATATGATACTATGATTAAGGTTTGACAAAATAACTACTAAATTAAATATATTTTTTTTATTTTTAAATAATTAGTAATGCGGATTTTTAACCATTGTGATAATTTTTTTATTGTTTGCTATATTGTTAATGTTTTGGAATTTGTTGTATGCAAATTATAACCATTGCGATAAAACAACAATTATACATGTTTTAACTTTCAATTAGCATTTCCTTCTTTATGATTAATTAATATTGATTTCCGGCATCATTTAGAACAACCAAAAAGAAAATCTAGTCATAATTTCATATCTCACAAAAGGGTGGGGATTTTTGCACTCAACTTGTTTATAAATGTACTAGTGTTGAGCGGGTCTCGGAGTAGTCCAGAGAACGCAAATTCTTCGGACCCGACCCGAACGTCGGAGATTTTAAAAAACAGTTATCCGGATCCGGACTCAAAAATTAAAATCTCCACTCCGAATTGCTCCGAAAAATCGGAGCAAGTCGGGGCGGAGATTCAGAGTAAATGGAGATTTAATTTTTTGCATATATATTTAAAATTAATATTTAACAAAATAATTATAACTATATATATTAATGTTACATTATATTAAATATATTATATCTAATAAATAGTACTATTTTCCCTTGTAAATTTTATTTTTTAGTTTTATTTTAATATTTATATTTTGATAATTTTACATTTTAAACATATAAAACAATATGATTATAATTTGAACATATAATGTAACATTATTATAATAGTTCAACTATACATCATAAAAAAATTTATAATATAAGATGATTATAATAATACAACTTTTTAATATATC
>CATIWO010630038.1:0-34011 GCA_949673435.1 Macaranga tanarius
TCTGGCAAGGGCCCGTTCTAACATTATAAAAGTGGTTTCCAATGCACCTAAATCTAATAAATTTCATTATTCTCTATTGCTTATTATATTAACAAATTTCGCTATTTGTTTTATGGCTTATTTGTAAAAAAAATCCAAACGTTTACAGTTTTTTATAATTTAATTCCAACTTTTTAATTTTTGTAAATATGTCCTAATTTTTTATTTTTTTTACAATATTAACACATTAATAAATTTAGTCAAACAAATTAATTCATTAATGTTTTGCAATAAGACCTATTGGGGTCCACTCTTTGTGTTGGTGGTATTACACTTCATTGCCCACTCAAAATTTTCTAAAATAATTTTGATCAAATTCATTAATGTGTTAACATTGCAAAAAAAATTTAAAAATTGAGACATAATTGCAAAAATTAAAAGGTTGTGATAAAATTGCAAAAAACTGTAAACGTTTGGATTTTTTTCACAAATAAGCCTTGTTTTATCAACATAATAACTTTAGAAAAAGGGTTGGTTGATATATATGTTTTATGTAAAAAAAAAAAACCTTTGGCTAATTAATTTGCTTATCAACACAAAGAAATTGAACCCTATACAATTACAACCGAAAAAAAAGGCTTACATACTCATTCCACAAACCTAGCTAGCTAAAATTCTATTGATTAGCAATTTTTTTTTTTTCATATAGATTAATAATATCCAACATCGTATGTTATTTTCTTCAAACAGTCTCAATTATTAACATAAGGATAAGAAGGATAAAGTTAGTATTAAGATTTGGACATAAAATTATTCTTTTGATGTCGTTACAAATTAAAACGGGCCAATATAATGGTTATATATATTCGGCCACGCAAAGTATTATTTAGTATGCTTTTTGCATATGTTAACATCAAAATAATATATCAAGTATATAAAATTTCACTTGTATATATATATATATGCATGCATTATAGATCCATTTCAAACATTTTCAATTATTTAGATTGTATATATGTGTATATGTTAAAATATTAATTACAATTGTATGAGAAGATTCATACGTAAGAGTTAGCCAATACCTAAATAAAAAGTATATATATTCATGGGGAAAAAATTAGAAAATTGGAGCCACTTCGTTGGAGCAATATTAAGTCAACAAGCATAAAAAAAAAGAAAAAAGGCAAGTGAAAAGGTCAGCAGAAGAGACGTATTATTTATGTTCTCCATTCAATTTCCACACAACAAAAATTAAACTCATATATATATATATATTTTTCTTTAGAATAAAAAATAAAAAGAAAGAAAACATTGTTAGGCAAGCGTCACATTCAATTAATCTTTGTTGTCTTGAATTAAAGTTTGATTTTTTTATATTAGATAGTTTTGAATGGTTGTATTATATAGTCGTAGATGATAATCTTTATGTCTTCTTCATGTATAGGAAAAAAGTAAGGAACAACAAAACCGTGAATTTTGCCTAACCTAAGCAACCGACTTTGATAAGGGATATAATTAAAAAATAATTGACTGAAATTCTCTTATTGATCCCTTATTTAGATGAATTTTATCATTTTTTTTTATTATAAAATTCATTTACAAATAAGTAGCAATTTTATAAAAATAAAAAATTAAAATAAAAAATAAAATTTATAATATTTTGATTTAAATCAAACACGTACACTTAAATTTATAAAGAAATTTTATAAAATTTTATAAAATTCATTTGAATCAAACAAATCACAAGTAAAGTCTCAAATTTGAATCTTTTATATGGAGAAAACATATGCTAAGAGAGTTTTACCTCATTGTAAGTCCAATCATCTCGACTCCAAATTAATCAGAGTTTTTATAGCTACTAAATATTCATATATTAGATGAAAAAAAAAAAAAATTTAAAAGGCATACCAAATATATGCACAATTTATCTATGTCTTACTTTCTATAATTTTAAATTAATCAGGAAACATTTTTATGTTTTTCTATTTATATTAAAAATATAATTAAAAAATACTGTGCATAGCTTAGTGTATATTAAAAAGATAATAATACAGAAAAAGCACATTTCTGATTTTTTAAATTATTTAAAATTTTATTTTTGAAAGTCGAAGAAAAATAGGCTTTTAGTTCTCTAAAAAGCCAAAGGCTAATTAGTAGTTTTTCTTCCTATTAATGATGAGACTTACACTATGTTTGGGAAGAGATGAAAGAGAGGGAAATGTGTTCTTTTGTTTGTTTTTCAACTTATATTTGGATACTGTGGAAAATAAAAATAAAGGAGGAAAATAAATAGTTGAATTTTAAATTATTATTTTAATTCTTTATCTTTAAAATTTGAATTTTATTTATTTATTTTTTTTCCATTTTCTTCCTGCTTTCTCTCCATTTTGGAGAGACAATTTTAGGTGAAAAATAAATACAAATTTTCTTTCCTCATTTTCCCTTCTTTCTCCAAAATAAAAAAGTAATTTTTCTCTCTTATTTTCCTCTTTTATTTTACTTCCTCCCTTATTTTTCACAATTTCAAACATGAAAAAGTAATTTTTCTCTTTTATTTTTCTTCCTCTTTTATTTCCCACAATTCCAAACATAGGGTTAGGACATTGGGCAGTCAAAGTGTGAAAGTACCACGACTTATCAATATGCCATTATTAAAAAATTATATATCATCAAATAAATGCAGATTTATCTGTGTCTAGGGACATGAAATGAAATATGAATTTTATTTGTTTTAAAAAAAGAAATACAAAACCATTTTATTATGTTAATAAATATAAATTTCATTTAAATTTATTTTTTTTGGAAATGTTACACTTAAACCTAAAAAAATTAAATTTTTTATTTTTCATCAACTGAAATAAAAAAAAAACTCAATTCAAACATTTTAAAATTGTTTTTTTTCTTAGGTTTTTTCTATTTTTCTTCATACTTTAAGTGGTCACAGAAAGCTGTTGTTAAACATAATAAATAAGCATAGTTTGGATTCTTTAATTTTTTTAAACAAATTCTAGTTATAATTATCGCAGTCAAAAAAGAAATACAAGACATTATAAACTTGTTATGTATTTTTAATATATCATTATTTATTATACAATACATACTACATGATTTTATTTTAAAACTCGTGCTTTATTTGAACTTAACAAAATTATTGAGTAAATATATGATGTATATATTATAGTTATTATATTAAATATGGATGTTTATGTAATAACTTCTTGGGATAACAGCTCTGTAAGTCCTAAAGAAAGTTATGTTTTTTCAATTGAGTCCTAGAAGAAAAATATTTTACAATCAAGTTCTAAAAGAAATTAAAATACCCACCATCAGTCCTACACCGTCAATTATAACAGAACTTCCTGATGTGTCCGACAGCTAGCACTCCTCGTTGACACCTCAGCCGCCATGTATTCAAGGATAACCTTGTTATTTTACCACGGTGGAAGTTATGCCACATCAGATTTCCACTAAGTTATAATGGAAACCTCCTCCCCCATTAGATCACTACTAATGCTCTAATAATCTTGGAAAAACAGAGCAGCCTCTAACATCAGTGCTCTGCTCTGCTCTTCTATTCTCCATCTGCATCTCCTTTTTCTCCGCCCAATCGCGACTCTTCTTTTTTATCTTTGTCTTCGGCTCTCGTTGTTTGCTTTTTATTTGGAGCTCTCTAATGCTGAATCTTGTACTCAACACAGTAGGTGCTTTCAAGAGTATCTCAATGGCATGAACTCAACCCAAAAGGGATCATGAACGTCCACTTAAGTTTTGGTATTCCAAGTGAAAAACACATGCTTCCATCAAACCAATTTAAGCTTACAAGGCCCGGTAGAGCCAACAAGTGACTACAACAGCTATGAACTAATGGAAAATTACACATACAAGAAGATATTACACATACAAGAAGATGTTTCCCATTTTATGTAAACAACCAAAGAAAACCCCAAAATATGGCACTTCAACATACTCATATTAAGCAAAACATCTCTCAAAGCTAATCTTTTAGACAAATCACACAATAAGTTGACTAATTCTCTTAGTAACTAAACAAATAGCCAGATAAACATTAAGTAAAGAAAAAAAAAATGTTCAATCTTTCTTTGCATTCTAATTAACAAGTTGTTAAACAAAGATCATGCACTTTTACTAATCCAATTCCTTGAAATTAAGGTCAGTTGACTTAACAAGAATATCATGAAATAGAAAAAGAGAATTTCATCTTTCTTCATGTTCCCACATTTTCTTGCTAAAAAATAAAAGAAAATCAAGAAAAGAATAGAAAAAAAATACGATCTTTACACTTAAAAAGAATATGTACAAAGCTCAACAGACTTGGAAAATTTGGTACATCTTTTTTCTCAAGAAACAAACGCAAACCCATAAATGAAAGAAAGAAAGAAAGAAAGTGAGAGTACAACAGTAGGGAAAGTGTTACAGGTGTAGGAGATAAGCATGCAAGTCTTGTCAACAGCACCATCACCAACAGTGACACACTTTATAAACCCTGAAGCACTCATTTCTACTTATTTACTATTCTTGATTCTTGATTTTCAGTCCGAAAACCCCTAAACTTTTTAATTGTTGAGCAACATATAGAAGCTGAGGGAACAATGCGAGGAGATCCTTTTCAAAGTAAGCAATAAATTGAGAGTTGTGGGTAAGAAGAAAGGTTATAAGCAAAAAAATTTGGAGTGATGGCTGGACACATAAAATAAAGAAACAAAGACAACTTCTGCCAGTTAGTGTGACATCACTTCCAACGTGGCGAAACAATAAGGCCATCCTTGATTACATGACGTCTGAGGTGTCAACGAAGAGTGCAACTTGTCGGACACATCAGTAAGTTCTGTTATAATTAACGGTGTAGGACTAATGATGGACATTTTTAATTTCTTTTGGAACTTGATTGTAAAATATTTTTATTCTAGAACTCAATTGAAAAAATAACTTTTTTTTAGGACTTACAGAGCTGTTATCCCTAACTTCTTTAACATGTTATGTTGTTGACCATAAATAACAATGTAATTTCTACATCTAATAATGAAAGAGGCTCGAGGCGTCAAGCTTTCTGTGTAAGATTTTGTTTTTATTTTTATTTTTTAACTTCAGCTTTATTTTTGTAACTTGTATTTTTTATATTTTTATTCCATGCTATACAATAAAATATGGCATTGTTAGAAGCATATCAGCCCGATTAATTAAATAAAATTATCAGTCAAAAATTCAAATCTAAATAGAGTTAAAATTCACATAATTAAAAAATAATTTTTAATTCGTTAAAGCTAATTTTGTTTATTATTAATTTATTTTTAGTAATATATCTATTTTCATGTGAATAGTTAGCTAAATATAAAGTATGCCGATTATTATTTACAAATTAATATATAAAATTTTAATTGTGGAATATTTTCATTTATATTATATATTTAATTGATTGGAACAAACAATTAAACTAGTGAAGGTGTAAACTAATATCATAAATAGAAAAAAAACTAGGCCTGACATGTTTTTTTTAAGAAATATCATTTTTTACTTTACATTCTTTATCACTTTTTTTCATTCACTGTAAATCAATTTTTTTTTTTTTTAAAGAATAGCTATTCTAAATCATACATCCTTTATATTTCTCAATTATATCCATTTTATCATTCATTTTCCATATGTTTAATTTCAATTATATATCATAGGTTATTATAAATTACTTGCTAAAATTAAATAAAATTTTAAAAAATAAACTTATTTGATTTATATTAACTAAAGATTTGAAAATTATAAAAATCTACATGTCACCGAAAACATGCTAATCCTCCTATATAGAGGATGCAAGGGGAAGCCAAAAAAATAATCTTAAGGGAAGAAAATTTTATTTAATGATAATTTAAAAAATTTAATATTAAATATTCTTATATCAAGAAAGGAAAAAATAAATATAAATAATTATTCAAACAAATAAAATTTAGGACATATAGAATCTTAAATATTAGACTAAATGAATAAAATTTTAAAAATTAAAGGGAAAAATGTAAAAACACATAAAAGGAATTTTTTTTTTAATATATATGATCTATAAATAGGAAATAAAAAAATATATTTTCATTGGCTCTGCCACCGAAAATATGCATATTATGTGATAAAAAATGCGTACAAATTACAATGATCACATAACGAATATATAAAACAAAATTATTTTGGTTGTTTGATAAAAAATATATGATTAAAAAAAAATGACAATCATATTAAAAATAAAATAATTCCATTTTGACGGCTACAAATAATCCACGTATCTCCAAATAATGCGGTTTTCACATGTTTTGATCTTGCAAATTGATTTGGATGATGAATAAAATGATTCTGCGTTATTCCTTTTATCCATATTATATATTTTGCATGTTCGTTGCTGCAAATTTGTCAACCCTATATATATATATATATATATATATATATATAACATAATATTTGCACGTAATTTTTTTTTATTAGATATATTTTTATGAAATAAATTTAAATTAAAAAAATTTAATATGTTTTTAAATATTTTTAACTTTAATATTTTTTTTGTATATTTTTAATAATTTTAACTTTATTTTTTTTGATAATTATACATTGAATTTGAATTTCTTTTATTTTAGTACTTCATTTTTTAAAAGAAAATTCTATATACTATTTTTAGATTATAAGCATAACGAGCCATTGAATAATAAAAAATAATAAATTAATTTTAGTTATCTTTTATTAAATTTTAAATAATTTTCATTATAAATTAATTTTTTATCATGAATATTAATATTTATCTTTTTTTAGTAATTATATATCACTTTTAAATTTTTTTTAACTTAGTACTTTTCTCTTTCACAAAATTTTTATTTATAATTTTAATTAATCATTAAATAATTCAAATTTATTTAAATTAATTTGAATAATTTTCATAATAAAATTTTTATCAATGAAATTTTTAATATTTTTAACATTTTTAACATTATTTTTCTCTTTTTTTCACTCACTATATGTCACCTTTTTATTATTTTTATTTTAATATTTTTAATGTTAATATTTTTTTTAAAAAAATTATATGTACTATTTTTTTTATCTTATAATTGTAATTAATCATTAGATAAATTAATTAACTTAGTTTTAGTTATTTTAATTAAACTTCAATAAAAGTTATTACTGTAAATTAATTTTTTCTATTTTCAACATTAGCTTTTTTTGAGTAATCACATCAGCTATTTAATTATTTTTACTTCTATTATTTCTTTCTATTAAAAAAATTCTCTACACTATTTTTAAATTATGATTATAAGTAATTATTTAAATAGTAAAATTTAATAATTTAATAGTAACTTTTTTTATTAAAATTTAATAAATTAATTATTTAATCTTAAAAAATAAGAATAACTTTTTTATATTAAAAAAAATATAGTTAAATTGCAACAAATTCTTCAGAACATCATTCAAATTCTTCACAAGATATCACTTTTTTTAAGTCTTAACAATGTAGAGACATGAAACATGATCAAAGGCAATGTAACAGAGAACTAGTTGATAAAGGCAATTTAAACTAACCCTTTCTATAGTAAGTAAACTATAAGCACGCACAATATATATAGTTTTGTTTGGCATTAAAATATTGTGGCATAAAAACGTGACACAAGACAAAATGGACAAGAAGTGCAAAAGGACATGCATACGTTCATAATATATAGAGATTTTCATCAGTATGGATCAATAGTCCTTATAATTGGCTATCTACCAACATTTAAGTAAATGCACTTGTTAAGAAAAAAAAAAAAAAAAAGAGGTTACAATTTGATACAATTTTATTTTATTTATTTAACCAACTCTTTTTTATTGTGGAGTGTGTAATCCATCATATACAAAAGAAAGATTCCACATGATGATGTTAGGATATATAGTCTACTTTTTTTTTTCCTTGTTTGTATTAAAATTTTTCATATTTTAATAAATATACTATATCATTTTTATTTGTAAAATTTCAACGAAAATGGATAATTGAGATAATTTAACTTATTCCATAATCATTCCACAAGCACACACTTACTTTATAGAAATTAAGGGTGTGTTTACTTTCAGAGAATTATTTTCTGTTTTTATTTTTCAAATTTCAAAAAAAATAAAAACTTTTCGTTTTCATAGAAAATTTGTAAAACATGTTTACTTGTTAAAAATGAAAATACGGAGTTTTTAGTTTCAAATGAAAATAAAGAGTTTTTAGTTTCAAATGAAAACAATGAGTTTTCAGTTTCAAATGAAAACAATGAGTTTTCAGTTTCAAATGAAAACAATGAGTTTTCACTTTATAATTTTAATAAGAAAAATTTAGAAACAATAAAAACTTGTCTTCCACTTTTCTTTTAAAATTTGGAAAACAGTGAAAACACTTTTCAAGTGAGATTTTTATGAAAATATCCAAAGTAAATATAAATTCCTATTTTCTATTTTCATTTTGAAAAATTTTCTAGAAAAGTGAAGTAGTTTTCTCAAAGTAAACACACAAAAGTTTTTCCTAATTAAATCTCAAACCTTAATTTTAAATTTAAGGGTTGCAATTATTCGAACATCTTCTATTAGTATATTATAAGATAAATTTAACTCATTTGACACCATATAAAATAACCAATTTTTTTATATATAATAAAGTGATAAATTCACATTAAGATTGGTGATCAATGGACTGAACTTAACTTGAGACTTGAAGCACATGATAAAAATGAAAAAACAAAAAGTTACCATTAAAGACAAAGAAAGGGTTGCCGTGAACATAGTAATTTAGCTTTCTTGAATTGTTCCATACAATCACGTAAAGAAAAGAATAACATTTTTCTTCTTCCTTCCTTTTAATGTTTTCTTCAAATCTTTTCTTTTCGTAGCTAAAGGAATGTTCTTTCCCCAATTCTTGCATTTTACTTACATGGGCTCTTTCTCCAATTCCATACACTTGATTATACAAAAAGCAAGCTCCATTTCAACATCCACCCAACACGTATACATTATATATACATAGTACCCGGAAGTCTAAAGTCATTTGCTATATAAATGCAACAACACCCACCAAACAAAAATAACATATAGTTCAAGCAATATTTGTTTTTTTTTTTTCTTCGTTCCATTTCTTAGCATTTGCTGCTATAATGGCTGCTTCTGTTGCAACCCTCAAGAGGTCTGACTCTATTGCTGATAATATGCCGGAGGCATTAAAGCAAAGCAGGTACCATATGAAGAAATGCTTTGCTAAGTATGTGCAGAAGGGAAGAAGGATCATGAAGCTTCAGAATTTGCTTGATGAAATGGAGGATGTCATCGATGACAAGACCGAAAGGACTAAGGTCTTGGAAGGTTTGCTTGGTGATATTTGGTTCTCTACTCAGGTTTGTATATTCCTTATAATTTGTTTTCTATTGTTTATGGATTATCAATGAGTTACATATATGCACAACTAGCTAACTGTATGATACTTACAGGAAGCTGTTATTAATCCTCCATATGTAGCTTTTGCTATAAGACCAAGTCCTGGTTTTTGGGAATATGTCAGGGTCAATTCTGCTGATCTAGCAGTTGATGGAATCAATGCCACAGAATACCTCAAATTCAAAGAAATGATATCAGAAGAGAGCTGGTATGTATACATAGCACTAAAAACTTATCACTAATTTTAATTTGTAACATCATTTTTTTTTATGAATGTGATCACTCACATGTTTTTCCATACATAATGCTCGAACTCTAAACCTTACTAAAGAAAGTTCAAACTTCCCGTCACTTGAACCAACATATATTGGTTAATTTGTAATAGTATTTAACTGATGATGTTGAGATTTAGCATAAGAGTCATCAATGTAATTAAATGGAATGCTTCATTAAATTTATTTTTATATTTTTTAACCAATTTGGCAACCTGAAACTTGCAGGGCAAAAGATGTGAATGCATTCGAAGTGGATTTTGGAGCATTTGATTTCTGTACGCCTAAATTGACCTTGTCTTCTTCCATTGGAAATGGACTCAACTTTGTTTCCAAGTTCATCACTTCAAAGTTAAGTGGGAAGCCAGAAAATGCTCAGCCTCTAGTGGACTACTTGATGTCACTCAGTCATCAAGGAGAAGTATGACCAAATTCATTTCATTTCATTTTGTATCAATATAAACCTTTCCAAAAACCATTTATCTATATGAATTTAACGTGTTGCAGAAACTTATGATCAACGAAAACCTTAGTACTGTTGCAAAGCTTCAAATGGCTTTGATAGTAGCTGAAGTGTACCTTTCAGGACTTGCCAAGGACACCCCTTATCATAATTTTGAGCTAAGGTTGGTTCACTGGTTGATTGTCTTACTTGTAGGAATTAGGAAGTCGAGGTTCAATTCCTGACGACCCTGAATTCTTGAAAGCTTCTGATGTAAAGATAAATAAATGAACAAGATTTGGACTACTTTCCTCTTTTGCAGCTTCAAAGAGTGGGGATTTGAGAAGGGATGGGGTGATACTGCAGAGAGAGCTAAGGAGACAATGAGGTCACTCTCAGAAGTACTCCAAGCGCCTGATCCAGTAAGCATGGAGAAGTTCTTTAGCAGGGTGCCAACAATTTTCAATGTTGTTATCTTCTCTCCTCATGGCTACTTTGGACAAGCAAATGTCCTTGGTTTGCCGGATACTGGTGGGCAGGTATACAAATTTCTCAATTTCCTGATGCATCAGAACAGTTTTCAAGTTTTAATTTATTTACAAGCAACATGTTCTACTAACCTTGAACAGGTAGTCTACATCCTGGACCAAGTTAAAGCCTTGGAAGATGAGTTGCTACTCAGGATTAAGCAACAAGGACTTAATATCAAACCTCAAATCATAGTGGTAAGCTAAAGTTCAAATCTGCAACAAGAAATGAATCAAATGATCACCTCAATGAAGTAGTTCAATTTCAAGAATTCTGAGTTTATTATGTTATTGTATAAACAGGTGACACGACTTATTCCTGATGCTCGTGGAACTAAGTGTAACCAGGAATTGGAAGCAATTAATGGAACAAAGCATTCTAATATCCTCCGAGTGCCATTTACTGTAGAAAATAGGGTACTCCGCCAGTGGGTTTCTCGTTTTGAAGTGTATCCATATCTTGAGAAGTTTACTCAGGCATGCCCCAACTCTTCCAATGTCACTTTTCCCTTAGAGAATTTCCTTCGGTAACTCTATTGCTCATTCAATGTTCTGTTCTATACCTTCAGGATGTCGCAGTCAAGGTGCTAGACCTAATGGATGGGAAACCAGATCTAATCATCGGAAACTATAGTGATGGGAACTTAGCTGCAACTCTTCTGGCTAACAAACTTGGAATAACTCAGGTTATCTTGCTTCTAGCTTTTTAAACAGCTATATAAACAAAAGTTTTTTTAAAAAAATATGTATGTGTGTATGCTAATTCACATCTAAAATCAGGCAACTATTGCACATGCTTTGGAGAAGACAAAGTATGAAGATTCAGATATCAAGTGGAAGGATTTAGACCCCAAGTATCACTTCTCATGCCAATTCATAGCTGATACAATTTCAATGAATGCAGCAGATTTCATCATAGCAAGCACATACCAGGAGATTGCAGGAAGGTTCGAAACCATTCATTCAATCCGTTCATATTAATCTTCTACCACACAATCTCAACATTCTTGATTTAATCAAAGGAAATGTTTTGAGAACCATCAGAACTTTCACATTTCTAATTTCACTTACTTGGACTGAGATGTAATGTCATTTCACTGAACAATTTGATTCAACTTGAAGTATGTTTGTGTACAAGCAGCCGTGAACATGAGTGAATCAAGTCATTAAACTTGTGTTAAAAGCCTGAATGCATTTTGCTGAAAACAAAAAATTGTCTGTCTGCAGCAAAGAAAGACCAGGACAATATGAAAGCCATTCTGCATTCACACTACCAGGGCTCTGTCGAGTTGTTTCTGGCATTAATGTCTTTGATCCGAAATTCAACATTGCTGCACCTGGAGCTGATCAATCTGTTTACTTCCCCAACACAGAAAAACAGAAAAGATTCTCACAGTTTCATCCTGCCATTGAAGAACTATTGTACAGTAAAGAGGAGAATGATGAACACATGTATGTGTCCCTCTAAAGCTAATTTACTTTAGACTTGAAAACCAATTATTTGAAATGATCTAACAGCTGATCTTAATGCATGCTTGAAAAACAGTGGATATCTGTCAGACAAGAAGAAGCCTATTATCTTCTCAATGGCAAGGTTTGATATAGTCAAAAACCTTACTGGACTAACCGAGTGGTATGGGAAGAACAAGAGGCTAAGAAATTTGGCAAATCTTGTGATAGTTGGGGCCTTTTTTGATCCTGCCAAATCCAAAGACAGAGAAGAGATGGCTGAAATCAAGAAGATGCATACGCTGATAGAAAAATATCAACTGAAGGGTCAGATCAGATGGATAGCAGCACAGACGGATAGGCAGCGAAATGGAGAACTCTACCGATGCATTGCAGATACAAAGGGAGCTTTTGTTCAGCCAGCTCTTTATGAAGCATTCGGGCTGACAGTCATCGAGGCAATGAACTGTGGACTGCCTACTTTTGCAACTAATCAAGGAGGTCCAGCTGAAATAATTATTGATGGGGTCTCAGGCTTCCTTATTGATCCCAACAATGGGGATGAATCAAGCAACAAAATTGCAGACTTCTTCGAGAAGTGTAGGATAGATGCAGGATACTGGAATAAGCTTTCTGAAGATGGGTTGAAACGCATAAATGAATGGTAAGTACATTCATGTCATCAACCGAACTTTATCTGTGTCTACTTGCTGAGTAATTACTGGGTTTGTTTTTGTAGCTACACTTGGAAGATCTATGCAAATAGGGTATTGAATATGAGTTGCACCTATACTTTCTGGAGGCAGATGAACAAAGATCAGAAACAAGCAAAACAAAGATACATACAAATGTTCTACAATCTCCAACTAAGGAAACTGGTATGCTGTTTTACCTACTACGCCTACGTTAAACCGAAATCAAGAAACTGATAATATAATGAATCTGATCATGCTTTTCCTGTTTCTGATGTAACGCTTTCAGGCGAAGAATGTGCCTATCCCAACTGAAGAAGCTCAGCAACAACCAGAACCAAAGATGGTAAACAAAGCACCATCAAGGCAAGTTCCTTAACTCACCTCTGCAGCATTCCTTTTCCGGGTAATGATTTTGATACCATAAGAGAAAAGAGCTTCAAGAATGCATAAGCTTCTTTCTTTTGGATAAATTTAGTGCCCCGCATCCTGATCTATGTTTTCTTAACTTGTGCAGCACTAGACGCAGTCAGTCCCGATTGCAAAGGTAAAAGCAGAATATCAAAATAACGTATTGTTTGGATATTTCAATAAAGAAGATGAAAGCATTTTACCTATATATATTCAGGTTGTTCGGAGCTTAAAGGCATAAATAAGGCAACAGAGTTCAGGTGGCATGTCCTGTGCTACTTGAGATTGGTGTCACCCGTTATATTTTTCAAGTGTTTGATATTTTGCATTCAAAGAAGCAACTGAATTGTGTGTTTACTACAAAAATAAAAGAGAATGTATTGTGATAAGGAGCAATAAACTCTTCTTTCCTTTATATTAATTTTCAATTGTATACTGAAAACGGCTCTGTAATATCCCAAGAATCTTATCTTAATCTTCTCTTTTTTATCAGCAGTCTTCATTAGAGCTACAGGAAATAATGTAGTGAATAAGGGAATTTCCAATTACAAATATATATATATACACTTAATTGCAAGTAATCTACAGTTTCAATCTTGCACGAACTGTTTTATTATTTAAAGGAATAGTAACAGACAGGTCCTTGCTACTTAATTATTTCTCAGGACTCATACCTACTGAGAGCAAGAAGCAAAAGTACCATAGTAGAAATCTTGGATCCTTCTTTTTTTTCTTAACGCATCATTCTGATTGAGAAACTAGTCACATTAATAACCCAAACAAATGGATCTATATCTTGTACTGAGAATGCGGCATACGGAATTCTAGCAGAGGGTGTGAAAAATTTTTTAAAAAAAATTAGAAAACTAAAACATGACTGAAATTGAATGTGATTCAGGGAAAGTGTAAGCTAAACTCAGAAAAACTTTAGAGATCAAACTACGCACGCATGTCAGTGCATGATTGTGTGCGATCAACAAGAAAATAATAACCAAGTCGGCCAGGTTAGAAGATCTGATGTAATAATTATAGCACAAAAATGTAATCCAAATAACGAGCAAAACCAAGGATGGCAATGTATTTCAGAAAAATCCTAAAAGTTTCTTAATTGTATTGGGGTGTACATAGACAGATGACATGCCAACATCATTACTAACCATTTCTTTTTAACATATGCATCTACAATTATGATTGGAAACGTCACAAGATTACAGCTTCATATACTACCCATATAAGGGACGTCACATGGAGAAAACAGGGTAGAATCTACATTCTTAAAAAATAAAGATGGTAAAAGCTACCAGTATTAAAGAAGTCACCCCTTTAATATGCATGAAATACACTTTCAATTTTTATCGTAAGAAATTCAACAGAGGATCATCCTCATCCTGAGGATTTTCGAGAGCTGTCATGTGTTTCTTGAATGAAGCTGCAGCTTCTTCCCTTTCCTCTAGTTTTCCCAGTTTGTCAAAAGTTATGGCCATCAAGTAGAAGGCCTCAGCAGCCAATTCATGATACTGTCCAGCATAAGAAGCACATCTCGTCAACAGCAATAAAATTATCCCTAACCCTAAAGAAATAACCCGAAATTGACCACAAAATCTTGAAGACTAGAACACAGTGGAAATCTAGTGATAACCTCGTACCAAAGCAAGAAGGCAGATGGACTTTACTGAAACTTTTAGTGAGACACTTCAATATAGGAGTGAATGGACTTCATTCAACTAATATGTCATTAACATTTCATGGCTCCAGAAAAAATTAAAGCATAGAATTATCACAAGATCACCATTTAGATTCATAATTCTTAATCAAATTTCATCAGACCATTTGGGTTCAGTCCAATAATTTATTTAATAATTATAGCAGTGCTCCTTCTCTGCTGTATAATTTTCTCCATAGTTGTCCAAAAAATGCTCCTTGTCAATATAAAAGAAAAAGCATGTTATATTGTTCTACATCCGAAATTTTTTCGAATTGCTGCCCCTGCCCCAAACTCATGAACTTTATTTGACCCCAACTTACCGAACCTAACAGATTGCTATTAAGGAGTTAATACCAAATCATATAATAGATGGTTAAACTGATTTAAATTTCACCCTCCTTCCCTCCTTTTCACACCTGAATTAAATGGTGATCCTTCCCTCCTTTTCACACCTGAATTAGATGTCACCATTCTCTCTGTTTTGCACTTCTTCCAACTGTTACCATTAGAAGTTACCTATTTATTCACCAAGTTGATCAAAAAGAGTAGTAATTTTCAAGACAATGCTAATAAGAATCCTTTTTAACACAGGCATCCAATTTTTACTTTTTTAAAAGACAAAACACCAGTATTTGAGAGGAATCTATAACCTAATTTCTGTCCCAAACACAGCATGAGCTAATGGAGAGATATAACCAATCAGAATTTAGACCACAGAGACTCTTATACTTGCTAAAACACAGCATGATACTTATTCATAAATAGTCAACTTACTTCCAACACCTGAAGCTCTTCAGAAGCTTGCATCAAAGAATCTAGTACAATCTCGGAATCCTCAAAAACTGAAGAGAAAAACAACTCTACATTAAAATTTAAGCAACTCTCATGGAAATTTGCTCAACACAGAATCAAAAGGAAAAATGTGCAGATGAATAATTTGAACACAAACAGAAAGCACACAGAATATACAAAAGCAACAAGTACTGAACTAAGCTAATAAACTGTAATTCCATATAAATCACAACAGAGCAATTAATATCAAATTGAATGACATAAACATCTCCAATGGTCAATATCTGGATAGGAAAAAAAGTTGGATGGGAAAAGAAAAAAAAAAAGGAACAGATCCGGGAGGAAGAGAATCTCTTTCCCCTATATTGCTTTAAAAGTAGTATAAATTAAAGGAAATTAAAAGGTCGATGAAACTAAAAAAGTAACTATTTTTCCCTTCATCCAATAGTTGAAACAAAAGACTCCAAATCAGAGGGATGCATATCTTGTGGGCTGTCCCTAGTGATTAGGGGTGGCCACGGTTCATGAACCGGCCGGTTCCGACCTAAGGTGGAACCGAACCAGAACCGGCTTAACCCCGGTTCCGGGCCGGTTCCAAACCGGCCGATTCTGGTTCACAGTTCTGGTTTTTTCGGTTCGATTTTTACGCACTGTAAAAAAGTTGTATTATTTTAGAAAACAAAATATACCACGAGTAAGAGAAAATTATGTAGAATTTTATAAAGAGTTGTAACTTGCATTTTTTGAATTTTTAACATAATTTTATTTTTTTCATAAAATGAACCAGAACCAACCGGTTCGGAACCTGAACCGGCCGGTTCCGAACCGGAACAGCCGGTTCACGGTTCCAGAATGGTGGAACCGGCCCTGAACCAGTCCCACCCTCGGTTCAGAGCCGGTTCCGGGTTTGACCGGGCCGGTTCCGGGTTTGACCGGGCCGGTTCCGGTTCGGTTCCGGGCCGAAACCGGCCGTGGCCACCCCTACTAGTGATTCTGCTACTGTTTGTTGACCATTTCCTCAGCTTCCCAACTGGTGGAAAGCTTCTTTCCGTTGAAGGTATATGGGCATGAAGGTCATGATTATAACACTATTATATTCAAGCCTCATAAGTCGTAACTTGTTTGGAATGCACAATTCTTTTCCATTGTCTTCCTTGTCTAGTGAAACAGCTATTTTGCAATACCTAGAAACGTTCTGAATAACTCAGATCAGAGAGACAACCTGAATAACTTGGATCAGAAAGATGGCACTTTGCTTCAGCAATTCGAGCCCTAGCTTGGAGCTCCAGACCTCCATGGCCAAGAATCATGGGAAGAGCCCCATGTACAAGAGTTAAGGCTCTCTTTGCATGATTTGATCCCAGTGAAAGCCACAGTTCTGCCAGGGTGAGAGTAGCTGATGCCTTAAGAAGATCCATGTTAAAAGACTGGCAAAATGAGAGGCTTGCCAATGCATATGGAAGCCCTAAAACAGCATTTCCTGATTTCTGACATAAAACAAGTAACAGCACATGAGACATTACATAATGAGGCATTAATTCATTCAGGGCATGTCATACAATAATACAATGTATTATGAATGAAAAAAGAAAAGGACACTCCATGTGCCAATTAGATCAAGTTTTGAGAGCTGGGATATTTTTAGTAACCAGGAGAATTTCAGTATTTTTTTCAAGTTCATCAGAGATGGATTGAGTTACAGATTAGGATGAATTACTGTTTCCTCCTTGAAGTTTGGTCATAACAACCATCTCACCCTCGTTTATAGGGCCAGCTAAAGCACCCATATATTTTATTTACACCTACTACAATACCCCTCCATCTAAAAGAAAGCAATTTAATCATTAGAGGTTAATAAAAATGACCAAGATGCACTCCCACTGAAACAAGACATTGAAGGAAATTGTTGTTTTTATACCTCTCTAAAAACAGAAGTCTGTTTTATCTTTTTTTCATTTCTTTAAAATATTTCATATTTTAAATGGGTAATATAAGCCTTCAAGATTATTTTAGGTATTATGATAAAATATCACTCCGCTGGCTGTTTTTTTTTTTCCATTGACTACCAAAAAGTATGGCTAAAATTACAGAGAGTGGTGTTTCAATAGATGGAAATTGAACATGAAGGCATTTTTAGTTAGTACTACAAATAGTGAGGGTGAAATAGTTATTATGACAAAACCTCAGAGTTTCTATCAATAAATTTCCAGCATTAAAGTCCACTGAGTTCCATGATGCAATTTTAACAATAAAACCCTGCTTGGATAAGGTCGGTAATCTTATTTTCTTTGCTTAGATTCCCATTAACCTTGAAAAGATAACCAGATCTGCAGTCATCTTTGGCCCTTAGTGATGCAGCGGAAAAAAAATAGGTTGAAGTTGATCCAATCGACTTCAAAAATCCAATTTTATGATGAGTATTTTGATGAGGAAGAGGAAGAAATTAATTTTTTTTCTATTGAAGGAGAGAATCGTGATGTTTTTGTTGCTTGTGAAAGTAAGGACATGATGGCTTCAAAAGAATCAATAGAGTAGCTCAATTTGGACATCAATGACAATGAAATTTCATTAGCTCAATTCAACATGGATATTGTTTATGAAGATGAATGCGATAAGAGTTTTACATTGCAGTCTTTCAAGGAAGAATCTACAAATATCAATACTAAAGCAAAGAATAATTCTTGGATGCCTATTGCCTTTATTATTAATGTGAGAGAATTATTTTATGGAACTAATGAGGTGTATGATGAGTCTTTTTGTAGAGATAAGGTTAAACAACTAGCAAGGTTGCATAGGAAGATTGTTGGAGACATTCCCAACGTAATGGAAGGTCACCTAGTTTCTCTAGTTCTAAAAACAGTTATCCTAATCTCTAATCTCTAATCTCTAGAAGAAGCAAATTTTTCCCACTACAAGCAGGTATAAGAAGCTACCTTGCATACCAAAAATGCATGAACTTCAATTGCTAGAAAAGTGGCCAGATTAGTGTCCTAAAATTCTACAGTGGACCTTCACAAAGAACTCTCAGAGCCTCCCTCCTGCAAGTTCTCTATCTAATTATTCCTTTTTATTCCTTCTGATTATAAGTACAACTTGCTGGCAAGCAATATCTTTTTTCCTCTCTTCTTTAGGATGGAAAATAACATATTGGGATAAACTTATTACTGTCTACCTAAAATTTCCCCATATATGTTAAATCAAATGTTATGCTATACCTTGTGAATTTCAGCAAGCAGAAGAAGAACAGTGGCATTCTCAGCCTGCATATTGAATCTGTAGCACAAGCAAAAGAGAGAATGTGCAACGGCTGCTGCCTGTGAAATAAGACTGCATCAGAAATACATAGCCTTTCGCAAAAAGAAGCATGTGGAAAGTAATACAATGATGAAAAAATCTATTGATGGCAGGCATCAAGTTTGACAAGCTCATAAAAAATAAAGATCCAAGCCAAAGCAATTTAAGCATCTACATTTGAAATGCTTCCCGAATCCCTCAAAATTAATAGCAATAAAAATGAACAAAATCTTTAGTTTGAATTTAGTTGAGGATATACTATACTGTAGATTGGAACGTTCTGGATTCACAAAAATTGCATTCAGACCTACGGTAGGTACATAAATCTCACTAAAACCATCAGGCCAAAGATTATATGAACCATCCACAGGTAGCTTTCCTTGACCTTTCAGAAGTATAAGATTATCCATTCTGTCCTTGAATGAAATCTAGCCAATTCTGTTTCACCTTAAATTGGCTAACAAGCAGTACAAGTTGTGAAATGTGAATACAAGTAAAAAGTCCCAATAAGAGAAATGTCTAAAATCGTACAGTTCACACAGTATATATGTAAAAATAGTAAAAATCATCATTATTATTATTATAATTATTTGTGTTCATTTGTCAAAAGTTGCTAAAACCTAATTCAGGCATTAAATACGTAATATTAGCTCATAATTTCACTTAATTAACATCTTAACAACTACTTAGCCAATCAAAAAAAAAATATAAAGTCAGATAACATAAGCTGTTCAATAACTTCTCGTCCATCTTCATGAAGAATCATTTTTTATAAAACATTCCTTAATGAAATTATAGTCAACAGATAGTTATAGCTCACAAATGTTAGCTCATGGTATTAGAATACTTTTTTAAAACAAATGGTTCTTTGAGAAAAATACCGCATTCCATACATCCAACTTTCAAGCTAACAAATATTAATAAAGCTTCCAGAAGATGAAACACAAACCAATAATTTGGGAGAGGAATATGTCTATGCTATCTTGAAATTGATGGTACTGACTCTATCTTAACATCTTTTTCTGATACCTCTGCAAGTTCTTAAATAGAATTTTATCTGAAGCTTAAACCAGATGACACATTTATAATAACTTGCAAAGCCTGCAACAACATGGCTACATTACTAATCCAACCACCATTTCAAAATATATGGTGATACACTATTTGGTTTAGCCCACTAGATTCTTCAGGACAAAATGGAAAAAGGATGTGTTGAAGTAATTCTGAAAATCTTAAATTAGTTGGTGCAGCAACTGGATGGCAATTAGTTGCAAATCAATTTAATAATTGTTTTAACTTTTGGTTGGTCACTCCGATGTCCTTAATGGTCCTCTATGTTGAACTAGATGTCTTCAATGGGTAAAGTTTCTATTCCTGGTCAGTTTACTTCTAGAAAAGCAAATATTGTAGAACTAATATGAAGGATTTGATCAATGTAATTTCTTGGCAAATTTCAACTGATTATAGGTCAATACTCCATCAGGTTTTTCCAGGAGTATGTCCAGCAAGCTTTAGCATTAGAGTGGTCTTACAGATCAGGGTCCTAAAGAACCAATTAATGCTTCAAATTCATTCAGAAACAGCTTCCTCTACAGATGATGCTTTTCACACCCACAAAAAGCACAGAAATTGGGTCCATTGTCAGTCAAATTTAGAATATATAAAACTATAAACCTCACTGAATTGGTTTGCTGCGAGCAATGTACGAGCATGACGAAGACTTGCTTCTTTCTTCAGCTCCATGTCCACACCATTGACAGATGACGCCAAAACTCCAAGTTCATTGCATACTCGTTGTGCAAATTTTAAATGTCCCCTGCATGATAAGGTATATTTAGGTTAATTAAAGAATAGAAAACCAAATATTTACATCACAAGAATTAAAAATGAACATTAAAAGTTCAGTAATATTATAGTCCTTGACCTTACCTATGCAAGGCACGTTCATGGAGCAGCTGCAGTTTTAGCAGTAAAATTACTGATCTTGAGACGGACAAAAACTTCTCTTCAGCTACTTTAAGAGCAGAAAAGGCCTCTAAAAATAAACAGACAGAAAATTAGAAAATTGAATTAAAAATGGCTAAGAATTTTAGGTGAACTTGTCAGCTTACTTGCGTAGTCTCTGTTTGGTAACTTAATTTGCAATTTTTTGGGAAGTGTGTGCATGAGAGAGAGAGAGATGGACAGATAGACAAACAAAGAGACAGAAATATTAAGTGTAGTTTTGCTATGCAATTCACTTCAAACTGAGTGGAATTAAAGATCTCTGCAGCAAGAAAAATAATACTCTGTTGAATGAAGCAGGACAATAGTTTAAAAATTCTTCTTTATCTTATCAGAGAATAAATTTTACTAAAAGAAAGGAGGATAATAGATTGAAGGAAAACTCTAGTATGAGCCCTGCTAGACTAACCACTCTGGCAGAGGATTGTCTCATTTAAGTGATGTTAATATTCATACTGCATTACATTTAAAAGCAGGGTTTCAAATAACGGTTTCGTGATCCGTTTTGATATCGGAAACGGTGTAACGGTATCAGACCGAATCTGATCATATCGGACCATATCATTCGCCGCTACCGTGAAGTTTAAAAAATAATTAGTAAAAATGAGTTATATTAATCAAAATGAAAAATAAATTTAAATATCTAATATACTAAGTAAAGAATTGCTTTAAAAATCAATATTTACAATTTACATTATAAATTATTGTTAAATATATCATTTTTACATTTATATAAACTATTTTTAACAAAATTATCATTTATGTACCTTAAATTAATAATAATATAATTTTACTAACATAAAATTATTAGTTTAAAGATTAAAATATCTCTAACAATTTTTTAGACAATATAAAATAAGTTATTAAATAATTATAATAGTGTAAGATAAAATTATATTATTTCTTTTATTTCGATAATACTAGTAATATTTCTCAAGAAAAATAGGGAGATTCTACTGTTGCTTGATTTTTCATTTACTGTGTTTTTACTTTGTGCTTATCACTATTAGAAGAGAGTGCATCAAATAATCCAACGGTAGTTATCAACAAAGTAAATGTTACGTTGTGAAAAACAAAGTAACTATAGACTACACCAAAAAAATAATATACTAGCAATAATATATAAATAAATAACTACCATTAAAAAGGAGTCCTAAAAAAACGTGTAAATTAAAGATAACCACAAAATAACTATTTTTTTTTTTTTTTTTTTGAAAATCACGGGAATAATTTTTTTTTTTTTTTTGAGAATCACAAGGTAACTCATTAAAGATTGAAAATAAACGCAATATATTTGCGTGTCTACAGTTCCTTTACAATTAAGGGTATGTCCGACTTTTCCCTTTCTTATTCTTCTTCTTCTTCCCTGGCTGGAACCCTACCTTCATCCTCCACTTCTTCTTCTTCCTTTGCCGGAACTCTACTGAAAACAGCCACTGTACCGGAAAATAACGTCCGATACGGCCAATTCTACCAGTACATCACCGGTTCAGTGACCAAAGTCATTTAGAAGTCCCAATCCACCTAAATATCGGATCGGCCTCCTTATTTTCCGGTATGAAAATGCCCTGTTTAAAAGACACTCCTCTCAAGTAATAATCCTCCAATCACACTACTGGAACTTCCAAATTCACCAGTTGGTATCTATGGCTCAGTATTAAAAAGATATTTTGTTTTTACATTGCTCAATCATCAAATATCAAATAGAAAAGTTGAATGTTGACATGGCACCCATATGTACCACATCACAAGCACATGTAAAGACAACATGAAGAAAATGTTGCCATCCAGATTAATTCAAAAGTCAATACAGAAGAAAGAATATTAAAGCATCTTAATACTGAAATGGTCCTTTACGACCCAGTTCAATCTCATACCAATGCATTGTTTCCAATTCTGAAACAGTCCACAGCGCAGATATTTAAAACCCTACTGAATGTGGAATAGTTAACAAATTCAGACTACTAAAACTTCAATAGAAGAATTCCACGTGTTCAACAATGTAATATTCCAAAAATAAAGTGCATGCAGAGAGATAGGTGTTTGAGCATTCAATCTTACCTTTGTATCCCTGAAATGCTGCTAAATGCTGGATGAGCTTCGCATGCACTAATGCTGCATCTGACAAACTTGAGACAACCAAAATAAGTTCAGACTCATTTAAAGAAGGTTCATGGGAAGAAAGGGATTACTGAATTAGTGAAAAAACAAACCAGAAAAAGTAAATATATGAAACTACAGCAGAAATTACCTTGAGGAATCAATAAAACACGTTGCATAAACCAGAGCATTTATTCGAGCAAGAGGAGCACTATTGACACATAAAAAGAACTAGTAGTTAAGAGAAACTTATTCAAACATAAAAACAAAAGGAAGCAGTTGAAGAAATTTAATCTTCAAATTATGCAAAAAATTTCAATTTTAATCACCATGCCCAGAATCCTCATATAACTACAATACTAACACAGCTGTGGAGAGATGATGGTAAACAAAAATGTGCCAAGGAGGTGAGTCCGATGACTCAAGTTAAATATTAGAAGTCAAAATCTTCTGTTGAACACATGGGTTGAGGTTTTTGTTGTTTTGTTGTGGGGGGGATGTCTCACTTTCACTGTAAACATTTCATTTCCATGGGCAACAGCATTCAAATGGGAATTGTCACTCTTCTTTCCTATTATTGATCTCTAATACTCAGTCCTTGCATGGAAATGCAAATCAGGCTACAAAAGTGTATATAATCCTGATTTATCATCCACAGCTAGAAAGCACCTGATAATTACAAATTGAAACTTGACACTTAGCTCTCATTTCCATGATACAAGCAACGTCCTGTAACACAGTACTAGTTCACATAAAATTATTGCCACAGCTAATTGAATTAGCATAACAAGGAACAATCAAAGTTAAACAGTTATTCAATATTGTCAAAGATTACCTTCCACATGTCTCCCATGCAGTGGTGCGGAGCAAGTATGAGGAACCTAGCAATTGCAAAACAGATTTGGGAATTGAACTTGATTGCATACAGAATTGAAGAGCATGAAAATTTTCTCCAGATCCATTCTCTAGGGACATCACTAGAGAACCCATTGGTTTTGCCAAATTTTTAAGCCAAGTAGTACTGAAAGCACCATCAGTCGTTGCAGTGGAAGTTTCAGAGGCAAATTCACTAATCAAGTATGAACATAATCTGAGTTCCTGCATTAAGGCAATAAGAATAGTGATAGAATTAGAAGCAAAACAAAATAGATTACGCATTATCCGTTTTAGGAATAGTGTAAGTATAATCACTAAATATCTAATTACCTTGCAAACATTTATTGGAGAGGTTTTAAGCTTCATGGAAACTTTGGGACCAAATGATAGCAGAGGTCTTTGCACATGCTGCAAAGTAGTATTGATATGACTACAAACTCCTATAACTTGTAACAAAATAACAACCAAGGATATTTAGCAATAAAGTTCTCTGCCTCCCACTTCTATCGTAATGTTAATTAATAGCCGCAAAAGAACAACATTACATACAGGAAAAGTTATTTCAATATTATCATCCTACCATCATAGTTCAGAGTAGCCTTCCCTAGGAGTACTTTCAACAAACCCATAATGAGACGTGTATACTGAGGCCTTTGAGAACAGAAAACTATACCAATATAGTGCACAGTATGCATTTTGTCAGATCATGCAAAAGATACCTATACAATTAGATATCAATTATCATTTATATCTCTGAAGAAAGAAAAATACATCAACATAATTGAGTAAAAACTTTCGCCAGTATGACTCCCAAGCAAGCATAAAACAGCAGCAAGAATACGATTAGGGAGTTTATATATAAATGTTCTTCAGTGCATTGTGCAATCACATATTTATGTCTCAGCTCTCTGGATATGCTGCTGCATGCAGTAAATGAATGTTTCTCCTGATTCAATGTTATAAAACTGAATTACTGAAGGTATAGATTCAATTGCTCACCATCAAGTCAAACTTGGCCATTGCAAGGTGATTAGAAGCAACTAATCTTTTCAATGTTAAACTTTCTGCTCTCTTCAGAGATTCTCTCAAGAGAACAAATAACTGTTGTGCAACAGAGACTGAAATGCCCATGCTGGCCACAGGTGAGTAGGATGTTCCAAGTATTCCAGCTGTAGTTGAGCTGCCAATTTCAGACACCAAGTTGCAGATAGCAGCTAAAGTGTAAGCAAGACAACTTTCATTGCTTTGCTGCACAAATTGAAGATAATTAGGCAGTTATTAAAATTACTGAAATAAGTAACATATGCAACAGCAAATGGAATCAGAAACAGCCCACATGCAGACATAGAGATGGGCTCAAATATGGCGAGTTAGACTTTCTATAATAAAATTTATTTTGTATTTTTTTTAATTGAATCATGATGGTGTTTATTTGAATTCATCAATTTTCAAGGTAGCTACACTGGTGATCTCATTGTAGAAGATTATGCAATCTGTGAGAGTAAAATTTTAGTTCACATCATCCATCTACTATTATGAGATGGACAATTAGATCCAAGTACAGATTAAAAAGACTCATAGGGAGTAAATTAAGAAGGAAGAGATAGAAAAGTACAAGGATAAGGCTTCCTCCTAAAATGAACAAAACATGGAAAAAAAAAAATTAAAAGTGTATACATCCATTCAAAAAAAAGAGGTCTGAATTTAGGTAAATGTAGACTAAAGATACCCTCTTCGAGATCACCAAAATAAAACCAATCCCTAAATTAACTGAAAAAACAGGGACCATTCTTTATATTTTGGACATCCAAATTCAAAACTGTCCAAAAGTATTTGCACAGGCAAAGATTGGTTCCTAGAGTATGGTATGGTTATCCAAACACATCATTCAGCTAAATCTTATGCTGCACCAATTTCTTGATCTTGTTGTCATCAGAACCACATATATAATGCTCTTTAAAATAAATAAATAAATAAATATTGATCCCTTTAAATTTTAAATTATTCAAAGGTGCAAAAAATAAAAAATAATAACAATAATTAGGCAAGTTTAACATGCAAAAGCTAAGGACATACCCCTTGACAAACGCGAACTGCTTCAGTTAAGACCTGCACATTGACAAGCAAAACAATTATTAAGATTAGAAAGTATATCCATTTAACTTGGAGCAGCCCAAGTATACTGAACAAATCAAAGATTTCCCAAGCTCAACCTACTAAAACTCAAACTCAGATACCTCCTTTTTCTTTTTAACTTTGTCAGGAGAAGTCCAACTCTCCAAGACACATCACAAATGTATAAGTTGACCCTAATTAATTCATGTCAAGGATGAGACATAAGCCTCGTTGAGTACAGAACCCATTTTAATTAACATCAAATAACTTGTAAAAACTGTCACCGTGTCACAAATGGATGTATGAACTAGAGGTAAATTAATTTAAACCCAAGCATCAAACCTCTTAGATTCCAAAATGCGTTTAACATCAATTAACAAAACAACAATGTAGTTAAGTCCAGGATTTACGCTTCCAAACCTTAACAATTGACCGAAGTTGTGACTCAAAAATTAAAAATTTTCTTCATAAGTTCAGAAGAGACCTAACTTGCCCAGAGACAATCAGGATTTATTAGCAAGGTTAGCCAAATTTGGTGCACTCAATATCTGAGTTTGATCCTAGTGTTACAGTTACATTTTAAAATAGGAAAATCCAAATTTTCATGAAGAGAACCTTTTTTCATGCTTACCAATAAACCTTGCTTAGGATGCCCAAAGTAGAAATGCATCATACCCAAACATAACAAAGCAATCTCATATCTTTCAGATTTACTGGATCCAGAAGTTGATGGAGCAAAGTCAAATCCCTCTGTCCCTGCACTTCAGTAACAAGACTTTTCAAATTAGTTCAGTTTTAAACCTAAGCACCAAACAAGTACAATTGAGATGAAAAACAGAGCCCCAAATTTCATCTTTTACTGTGTTGTTATTTAGAAGGGCTAGAAAAAATGGACAATGTCAATAATAAAACTAAGTCAAAGATATAGAGTCTTAATAAAATATATAATTTAATACTGAAATTCAAATCAGACTACTGCAACAGTTATTACGAGGACCAGTGAAGTTTGATACACTAAACACTTTACAGCATCATTATCTTCAATATATTATTGGTACTCCTATACTGGCCAATCATTTTATCTGAAAGAAATAAAGTTTTAAAAACTTTTTAATAAAGTTAGTTGTTACTATTATACTGCATCCTAGAATAACAACATGGAGGCTTTTGAGTTCTGATTATTGATTTAAAATTACTAGGATCTTTAAACATTTAGCTGCGTGATTTGCCATCTTCTAGTAACAAGAGAACCAAACCCTTAAAATAAAATACCAGTTTTACCAAAGTGGCAAACATCATTGACTTTATCTATGAAGAGCTAATTATAATGTCTCCTTTACCCTGAGCTGCAAATCTGTTTTATATAAAGTTGCTATTAAATTGAGCCGGCATCATATATCATATATCTTTCTTCACTTCTTTTTTGTCGCAAACATTTCAATAACCCCACGCCATCCCTCAATCCTATCTGTCCAACTCTTTATCTTTAATTTCTTGTCTTCAATTCCTTTAGCTCCATCCCTCATGTATATATATATATGTATATATATCAATGTCAATTGGGACACCATGACGCATCTGTAGTGCCTCCTACATCCCAGAATCCCTCTTTTCTTCCATCATAAATCAAATATATATCCTCTAAAATCTTAACCCAAAGCTTCATAACTGTAAAGTCTTAAATTCAAGCGTTCATAAAACATACACAGGCTTCCAAGGTGTCCCATGTCAAATATTTTGTATCAGAGCTTTAGATAACAAATCACAAGCAATAAGTTCACATGCAGTTTATGAAATTAGTGCAAGGAATAATTCTATGACAATGGCACACTAGCCAGTTTTCCTTCTCTTTCTCTTTTATGTTTTGTTCAAGGAAACGTTCAAGCAAGATTTGAAACCCTACCCACCTCCACCTCAAAGCAAGCATTTCATCAACATACTAGCAAGATCCACAGCTTGGCTACAAGATCATAATCCCATAATTCCATAGAATGATGATGTCTGGTATGAATGTATTGTAAAACTGATTTGCAAGCAACAAGATTCCACAGTATGAGTAATGCAGTACAAGTTGGCCACCAAAAGAAGAGAAGGAGAAATAAGAAAGTGAAAATCTTTTATGAAGAGCTCCAATTAAGAGTATTGCAAGGAATGCAAAACCAACATATCAACAGATTTTGAAATTTTCCTAAAGAAAGAAACAAGCAGTTAAAATATGAATTAGGACCAGAGATATTTTATTCTCTGGCACCTAGGACCAAATTTCTCCCTGTAGATCTGCTTTTCCAATGGGTATTTCTCTTCTACTGAAAACAATTTTTCTAATCAGTTTCAAACAAATGCCTGTTTGCAAGGTTTGCAGGTCTTTTTAGAATCAAATAAGGCTTATGTAAAAGCATTTGAAAAGACATTCAAATTAAGCTAGAGAGTGAAGGGTGAGGTGCTTTTTTAATTGCTGAATTCACAAAATGCCATTAGCTGGATAGAATTGATGGAAGAAAGCCTTTAATCTTTTGGGATGATTTCAACACAATACAGGTGCTAGAAAAGATATTATACATGAAACCAAAAATAATAAAAACAATGGAAATGTTTCAGTGGAAAAAAACTAATGAGAAACCAATGTCAATGACTCCTGAGCAAGAAAGAACCATGATGCCAGAGTAACTGACAGTGGAGATATTTCAATCAAACTATAATGAATATTCTTATAATGATAAGCATAAAGGTAAGAACCAGCTGTACCCTGGGATGCACAGAAACTTCAACTAGTTGGTATTTCCCCATTGGAAACTTCAAGAAACACCTAGGAAACTTTTCAGGACCATTTCTACAAATTTCAAAAATGAGGAAACATGTTCTAGTTTGGAAACACATTTCTTCAATTTTTTCCTAAACAAGCAGAACCAATTCAAAAGAAACTTTATATTTTTCTAAACTAAACAAAATAATTTATAATTCAACTGTTGATTGATAGCAATATTTATTTGAATGAATTACTTTTTAAATATTTTAATATATAAAATTCCTATTTATATATATTCTTATATTTTTATTGTTTATAAATATACACCTATATTTTCAATGTTTTCACCTCTTTCCCCATGTTTCCTATTTCTATTGCCGTTTTGCTATATCTGTTTCCATGCTACTTAGGCTGCAGCAATAAGTCACCAAATGGTACATTATAAAGAATTAAATCGCAGGGCAAATTCATTAGTTACCTGTAATCAAAGTAACAATGAAGATTCTCCACAGCAGCGAAATAATCATCATGATAAAGATTATTCAAGTAACGTAAATATTGAACCTGGATCATAATGCATCAAACACCACAAAACTGTGAAAAACAGAAGTCAATTGCTAGAGGGACCAATCAAAATTAACACGCACCCTAACTTACACGATGCAGCTCAGGGGCCAACTTTTTAATCTGCCTTAAAATCATTTCAAAGGCATTGAAAGAGAAAGAACTGCCATGCCTGCCACAGGAAAATAGCAGAGTATTAATTTCAACCACCAAACATTCTAACACCTTTAATTGTCAAAGCAATAAAAGATAGCAATCAGACATGACACTTACTTCTCAATTGCATCTGCTTGCTCCATTAAGTATCCTTGTACCTGCCAGTTTGTTCGTAAGAATACCTCACCATTGGGATCAGCATCTGCTGCTGCATTTCCCAGAATATGTACATGTGGCGAACCTTCCGTGCCCTTGTCACTATGTTTGGATCTTGGGTCAGCAACAACCTCAACATCTGCATATTTCATTTGTTTCTTTTCCTGCTTAGTTTTCCGATGGCAATCATCTCAAAAAACCAAACACTAAATTTGAGACTTGAGAGTAATATATATTACAAAAACTAACTAAATAATGCCTCAATTTGAGATGAGAATTGTGATGTGTCAACAAATAATCATAAGCGCACAACTTCTTCCATGGCCTGGCCTCTGGTTCTTGTTTGAAAGCAAAGGAAGATGCATGTTTAAATCCTTGATATTCTAGTATGTCTTGCAATTTGAAAAGGAAAGTAAATGATACCTTCAACCAATCCACAAAGTGCTTGGGGTGCATGAAGGTGAAAAGCAATTCTTTCACTAGCTTGCTTTCTTTCTTCAATTTCCTCACTTACTTTCTCAAAAACAAAATTCTCTAGGTCCATATTTTCATATTCTGTAAGTGACTCCAAATCATTACTTGAACCATCGATGTGATGCAACCCATATGGCAAGCAACTTGAAAGTGCTTCTTTATAGTTCCCTATATTGGTCCAAAGATGGCATACACCCTATATTGAATTCAAAACACTACAATATCAGGGTGGATCTGACCATTTTAGTAATAATAAGAAAACAGAAAAGCATATTTTAGTTTAATATTTGTTTAAATTAATGGTTCGTCAAGAAAACAACAAACAGACCACAAGAAGCAGCATATTAACAAGTAAACTGACGATGGCAAACAAGATTTGCAAATCTTGCCATTTGCAAAGCAACAGTATATCCAGGTTTAATGCAAAATTCAACTTTCACCTCCCCTCCTTTTTCTATTCTCTTGTTTCTTTGCTTCGCATATTTACTTACTATCTCTTTCCCTCCCTCTTCTCCAGGAGTAAATCAAAACAATATAGTCCAGCTTCACCCAAAAAAAAAAAACATGTCTGTAATAATTAGCATCCAAGAATTTGACCCAAGAAGATGTTTTTCAACAAAATGACATACATTTGAAAGTTCCAAGTTCAAGTTATAGTAATTCTAGAAAGTAAAACCACATCCAGTAAAAAATGAATTGCAACACTTCAGTGTACAACTATAAGGGAAATATAGTACCTCAAAGGACAACATATTGAAAGCCAATATGCATCGACGAAGAAACATGCCAAGAATACTATTAGGTTCAAGAATAACTTGATTATCTTCCATAACTACCGAATCAGGTGCTCCAAGAACCCCTACAGAAACAAACAAAAAAAAAAAACGAGCTTTCATTCAATTCAGCTACATTGATTCACAACCATTAACTATTATTACGAACACAAGAAACAAACTGACCTCTCATTTCACTAAAGAAAACGAACAAATCATCAGGAGACAACAAATTAGAAACCCTATTTGTTAAATTATGAATTAACCATTGACCTAATGATCCTCCAATTTCCCTCAATTGACCTACAAGATCCTCCAATGTTGGCTCCAAAATATCATCATAAGACTGCAAAATATATATATATATATATATATATATATATATCAAAAACAGTAAAAATTTAAACAATATTTATAAAAATTCGAGTCCGGACATGAAACTGGAATGTGATTTTAGGGATCGATTAATTTGATTAGTAATTACCTTTGTGAGAGCTAAGAGGTATAAACCGAGGCGGTTATGCTGGGAGACCGAAGAGAAAGGGAAAGGAGGCGTTGTTTGCAGCTGAAGAAGGATGCAGACCGAGACTTTGTGCGGCGTTAGGGTGAATGAGCCGGCCGCCGCCGCCGCCCCCGCCCCCCCCGCCGCCATCGCCATTTACGGTGGGTGGCTGATGAGTTGTTGGGGGGACTAGAGTTTTGAGTGAGAGCAGGAGTGGAAGGGTGAGTGAGAGGCACTACAAGAAACTGTATCTTTTGGATGGGGTCGGGTCGGGTAAGTTCTCTTAAAAAGTCGACCTGACTTCAAAAGAATTAGTTTTTCCCTCCTAAATTTTTAAGCCTGCTTTTATTTTCACAAAAATTAAAAAATAATAATTAATATAGTTACCACTTACCACAATAATTTCACTGAGGATGCAAGGATTTAGATTTTAAATTCTAGGTTGCAAATTCTAGAATTTAATGCTATATTTGGATTGTAAGAATTTGCCCATAAATTTGGATTTGGGCGAAATTTCTTGTTCGGGGTCATTATAATCATATGAATTTTGATTTCATTCAAATCCCAAAAGTTCTAAAAGCCTAAAATATTAGGATTTGAAATAACATATAAACACTTGGAATTTCAAATCAAACTTCTACTTCTTTAACCTAAAATTATCGATTCTCCCTCATTTGTTACTAGCTTCTCCTCCTTCGTAATCTCTTGCATCACCTTCTCTTCCACTTCTGCCCTCTAGCTCTCGCTCTGTCTCTGTTTCCTTCCCTCACCTCTCTACTAACCTCAAATCCAACTACTCCAAAATCACCTTAATCCGCTGCGGTAATCATCTGCAACCCTTTTTTGTATTGTGCAACAGTGCTTTCACCTACAAATTTAACTGAAAAGTATTAATTTCAGGAAACACGTCAACTAAAGCAGCTGAGAGGTACTTCACCATCTTTAATTTTTTTAGGTTTAAATTAATTTTTTAGGTTTAACTTCAATTGTAATTAATGCCATTATTGTTATTGTTGTTGATTCTTGTACTTATCTTCATTTTTTTTTATGTATTTTGATTCTTTTGCTTCTTTGTTCTTTTACTGTGCTAGTTTTGCCCTTCTTCTAACCTTTGATATTTTCTAATCAATGAAGTTGTTCTCTTTTTCAATATCATAATCAATGAAGTTTTAATAATTGTACTTGTGTGTTTGCTCAAAACATGAGCAACAGTTTATAGCAATGGCTATGCATTTGGCCTTATTTTTCATCTTACTTTCCTCTCTATTGATGAGTATAGAGTAGCTAACAAAAGAAAAGAGAATAACCACACATGCATCCCAAAAGTCTAATGCCACTTCACCAATCACCGAAAAAAGCAATCTCAATTAGCATGTGTCTTCATTTTCACCACTACTTCTTGGAAAGTATATAATCCCCCTTTCCACTATTCTCATTCACATACATTCACCACTTATATAATATCACACTTTGCACAATTCTTTTTTTTTTTGCAAAGATTTTTAGTTTTAATTTAGTTAGTGGATAAAGAGTACATCTTATACGGTGATCAAGAATGTTTTTCTATCATTGTTTACGACATTTTCTATCATCTTCTCATTTGCTGTTTTAGCTACAGCTTCCACATCCTTAACTACTTCTGATATTTTCATTTTCTAAATCATAAATTTAATTTTAATCAAATTTTTATTGAAATAATTAAGAATTTCATATGCTCTGCAAATTTTATGCCTAATTGAATTCTGCACTGCAATGAGTGTACCATACATCAGTAGCTGACTAGAGGAAGGTCATAGCGCCTTCCTGGCTGCTAGTTGAGTTATCTTAGAAACTTTATGCATGGGATTTAGTGAAGAGCTTATTTTGAATGATATGAGTTGTGATTGAACCAGTCTTATTCCTTTAAAGGGTTCTTTATCTTGCTGCAATATTCTTATTTTTGCTTAATAATCATAGCAATGGCTTTGTCATTTATATTGGTTCTAGTTTAGTTTAAAGAAAATCCTGTAGGTTTGCACTGGTCCGGTGCATGCAATATGGACCACTGGTATCAGTTTATTGAAAACAGCTCAGAAGCAGCTGAATAATTGGTGTAGTTTGGACAATTTGAGTTACTTGCAATTATTGAAAATCAAAAAAGGTTGTAAATATAGTGTCTATAGGTGGGTGCCATACATTAGTTATCGAGAACTACCATATCTACTACTACTATAATGCAAATTAATGGTTGAGTGAATACAGTGAATACAGTGAACTATTTTAGTATCATATGATATATTCCTGTTTATTTATACATTATATTTTGGGGGTCTTATCATGTTTTTATTTCTGGCTGTTGCCAAAAATGTAGAGGATTGCTTGCTGGAGGAGACTTGATTATATTCTATATATATGGAAAGTTTAAAAATCATCATAAAATAATCCAGAAATTGCAATAGAAAAGAAAAGGGAGGTTTGTGATGATTTTTAAATCTTTTATACTAGGTAATCTAGTATCCTTATGCATGAAGATAATCAATTCGGTCGTTGTGGTCGGACTCTATTATGGATTTCTGA
>CATIWO010630238.1:0-14127 GCA_949673435.1 Macaranga tanarius
AAAAATTATTCAACCATTTAGCATTACCTAACTAATTTATGCATAAATATTAATTAATTTGTTTATAATTAAAATTTAATGTGTTTACTACCACATAAACAATTATAAAATAATTGTATAAATAAATAAATATAGAAAAAAATTATTCAACCATTTATCATTATCTAACAAATTTAATCAATTATTTTTTCTTAATCAATTTAATTATTCAACCATTTATACATTTAATTAATTTTATTAAATACATATACAAGTAAATAAAATGCATAAAACTAAAAAAAAAACTCACCGGAAGAGGGAGGCAACCGCTGGAGAGGAGGGAGGAGGCCGGAGGTCGATCGGGAGGAGGAAGAAGGGCAGCGGCGGCAGATGGGTCATTGGCAGGGGCAGCGTGCGAAGGGGAGGGACATCGTGTGCGAGGGGGAGGGACACCGTGAAGAGGACGGTGGCTGGGGCAGGTGGCTAGTGGAGGTGGCTGCCGGCGTCGACTGGAAGCAACGGTGGAGGGCTAGGCGGCGCGCGCAGGGGATCGGAACGAGGGAAGAAGAAATCGGGAGAGAGAGAGAGAGAGAGAGAGAGCAAAAAAATTGCCTTATTTTTTTTTAACAGCTCGACTTTTAACGACGGACAAGCTGTCCGTCATTAAAAATTAGCGACGAATACAGTAATCCATCGCTAATTAGCGACGGATTACTGTATCCGTCACTAATTTTGTCGGTAATTCGGGCACCATTTCTTGGCGCCCGAATTTTTGTTGGCTTTTAGCGACGGATTTTTTTTGCGTCGCTAGTCCGTCAGTAATTAGAGATGAAAATTTTTCCGTCACTAAAATTCGTCGGTAATTCGGTGCATTCTAGGTGTGTTATTGCTTATTGCAGGACCTACAGAATGAAGAAACATTAGCTATTGGCAGGCTCGTAGGAAAGTTATATTTATTGGATAGTTCTAGTTTTTTAAATAGGAAGACTGAATTTTGTAATCAGTTGCAAGCACATAAAGTGCAAGCAAATTGCAAAGACTCTTATACTGATTTTAGCTTTATGAATGAAATTTATTACGGTGTTTCAATTGATTGGCACAAGAGACTTGGTCACCCATCACCCATAGTGCTATAACACCTATCCTTTCTAAAACCTCACATAACCAAAGCCGATATAAGTTTCTTGTAAGAATGTGAAGTCTGCCATAAGGCGAAGCAACAAAGGCTTAGTTTTCCTGCCAGCAAAATACAAACATCCTAAAATTTTCAATTGCTTTATGTAGATCTTTGGGGTCTATATAAATAATATTCTCTCACCGGAACTCCATACATGCTCACCATAGTTAATGATTTCAGCAGAAGCACTTGGACCTTTATGTTAGTACATAAAACGCAAGTTATTACTACTTTAAAGGATTTCTTTGCCATGGTTAAAACACAATTTGAGAAGAATGTCAAAGTCATTGGAATAGATAATGGTACAGAGTTTACTAACTCTGAATGCCAAAATTTATTGAAAGATTTGGGAATTTTGCACTAAAAAATTTGTGTCTACACTCCACAACAAAATGGGGTTGTGGAGAGAAAACATAAACATCTTCTTCAAATAGCTAGATCTCTGATGTTTCAAGCTAGCCTTCCTTCAAAATTCTGGCCTTTTTCACTTCTCATGGCTACTCACATTGTAAATAGACTACCCACACCGGTTTTACATTGGCACACACCATATGAATTGTTGTTTGGCCATAAACCATATTACACCACACTTAAAGCTTTTGGATGCCTTTGTTATGCTACAAATACTTTACCTCATAAAGATAAGTTTGATATTAAAGCCCGTAAGTGCATTTTTATTGGTTACAGTAATGGGCAGAAAGCTTACAAAGTTTTTGACATTGATCTAAACCAAATTTATATCAGTCGTGATGTTAAATTCTATGAAAACACTTTTCCCTTCCTTCACATCAAAGAGCAATTTACGCAAACACCTTTACCATTAGCTCATGTTGACTCAAATCTCAAACCACAATCTAGAAGCATCACACCCCAACAATTAGAGAACCCCTCAAACATTACCTTTGAAGTAACCCCAGAAATTGAACCTTTGGATTCTCAAAATGAGGCTATCGAAACAACACCAGAAATACAAAAGAAAAGTATAAGAGTTAGGTCTAAACCTATTTGGATGCAAGATTATATGATGAATATGACTTCAAATGCGAGCTTGTCAACAACTAGTGTTAATTAAAATTTCATTAAACCTTCAAAGCACACACCCAAGACCTTTCCTTTTCAAATATTATTAAATTTAGATAGTGCACATATGGCATTCTTGTTGAATTTATCTAATTTGCAGGAACCTATTTCATATGATCAAGCTTGTAAAGACAAAGGGTGGATTGATGCTATGCAAAGTGAACTGAGTGCTTTAGAGAAAAATAAAATATGGGAATTGATAGAATTACCAAGTGGAAAAAGAGCTATCAGTTCAAAATGGGTTTATAAGATTAAATTAAACCCAGACGGTACTGTTGACAGATTGAAAGCAAGGCTAGTGGCAAAGGGGTATCATCAAAAGGAAGGGATTGATTATCAAAATAGTTTCTCTCCTGTAGCTAAACTGGTTACAGTCAGGCTATTCCTTGCTATAGCTGCTGTAAAATCTTAGTTTTTACATCAGCTTGACATAAATAATGCATTTTTGCATGAAACTTTAGAAGAAGAAGTGTATATGTTACCGCCCGAAGGCTATATAAAATCAGCTCTTGGCCAAATGTGTAAGTTGAAGAAGAGTCTCTATGGTTTAAAATAGGCTTCTAGACAGTGGAATGAAGAATTCTGTAGTAAATTGAAGTTGTTTGGATTCCAGCAATCACAACATGATAGTTGTCTTTTCACTAAGCAAAGAGTGGCAAGTTTTACAGCATTATTGATGTATGTAGATTATGTTTTGGTTACTGGGAATAACGTTGAAGACATTATGAGTTTAAAGGCTTATCTACACAAACTATTCACCATTAAAGACTTGGGAGAAGGTAAATATTTCTTGGGCCTTAAAATCGTAAGAATAAAGGAAGGAATTTATGTCAATTAGCACAAATATGCCTTAAAAGGTGATAAATGATGCGAGATTATTAGGAGCTAAGCCATCCAAAACTCCTATGGCAAAAGGGATGAAGCTGATTGTAAATACAAGGGATGAATTTGATAATCCAGAGTAGTATCAAAGACTAGTAGGCAGGCTGCTATATCTGAATTTTACAAGGCCAGATATAACTTATGGGGTTCAACAATTGAGCCAATATGTTAGTGCACCCTCCAAGTCACATTAAAAAGCTGCATTACATCTATTGAAATACATTAAAGGCTTACCATCTCAAGGATTATTTTTTCCTGTTGTTAATAATTTTGCTCTCAAGGGTTACTTAGATACTGATTGGGCTTCATGCTTAGATACGAGAAGATCTCTAATGGGTTATTGTATTTATCTTGGAAGTGTATTGATATCTTGAAATAAAGAAGTAGATTATGATTTCCAGGTCTTCTGCTGAGGCAGAATATAAGAGCATGGCTGCTACTGTGTGTGAATTACAATGGGTTTCTTATATACTTGCGGATTTTAAAATTAATCCTCCCTTCCTATTCCGCTTTGGTATGATAACAAGGTAGTAATACATATCACTGCAAACCCTGTTTTCCACGAAAGAATAAAACATCTGGAAATCGATTGTCACTTAGTCAGAAACAAATATAAATAAGGTTTTGTTATGCCACAACACATTAGTTCTCAGCACCAACTTGATGATCTATTTACAAAGGCATTGGCTGGCCCTCAATGCAATAATTTACTCTATAAGTTGGGCTTGGCTGACTGTCACCAAGCTCCAGCTTGAGGGGGGGATGATAAAATATAGAATGGCATACAGCAGTATAGTATACCGCATATCAGTATTCTGGCTTAAGTTGGATTCGTGTATCAAAATTGAAGCCTGTAACAAAAGCAGCATATTTTTACAAAAGTAAAGCCCCATATAGCTATCATTGGAAGGCATGTGCTAAACGTTATACATAAGCTATTATAACCGAATTGCTAGCTAGCTAGCTCTCCAGGCAAATTAGAAAAAGATAAAGTTTGTTATGAAATATTCTTATAGAACATTCTTGAATATGCCACTTGTCATTTTTGTTTTTGTATATTCCTGTATATAAACCACTACACAATGTATTTTTTTTTCTTTGAGAAATGAATTAGAAAACTTCTCCTAAAATTTTTCATTTGGTTCACACGGGGGTATTATTGGCCATGTTAGAACCTGCCAATTTATCCAAAAAGATACACGAGCGGGAATACGGGCATGTTCCAGGCCATGTTTTGACCCCGTTTTCACTTTAAAAGGCTATACGGGTCGAGACACGCCCGTGTAGCGACCGGAGGTGTCCAAATCCGTTTGGAAAGTATTTTTTCCTATTTTCTCTCCACAAACTCTATAAATAAGCCTTGTATCAATTTAGAGTTAAGGAATTCGGCCTATTCATCATTGTTAACCATCTAAACACTTTTTGTACGCTATTTTTACAGTCATAGTGAAATCTCTCCTTCTCTGCCCATAGTTTTTACCCATATTGAGATTTTCCATGTAAATTATTATATCTATTCTTGTTTACTTTATTTTGCTATTGTGTGTGTGTTTGTTTGCATTTACCTATTACTTCCACTGCGACTCTAACAAACTGGTATCAGAGTTAAGATTATTTTTCCTTGGTTTGATTTTGGCATTGTCTGATTTGAACAATGGCATTGTTGAAGTATGATATTCCTCTATTACATCATAGTATAAGATTCACGTTATGGCAGGTTAAGATGCAAGTCGTACTCACTCAGATGGAGTTAGATGATTGTATTTTGGAGTTTAATCAGATGCCTACGTCATGGACAGATGATGTAAAAAGGCGTAAAGATCATAAAGCCTTGACACAAATACATCTGTATTTGTCGAACACTATTTTGTAGGATGTAATAAAAGAGAAGACCTCATCTTCGTTGTGGGAGAAGTTGGAGCAGATATGCATGAAAAAATCTCTCCCTAGCAAGATGCATATAAAACAGCATTTGTACTCTCATCGTATAGTGGAAGGTACGTCCCTTGAGGATCACTTAACTTTGTTTAAGGATATTATCTCTGACTTGGAGAGTATGGAGCTCAAGGTTGAGGATGAGAACTTAGCTTTGATTTTGCTATGTTCCTTACCTCCATCTTATAAGAGATTGAGACTCTATTGTATAGTCATGAGAAAATTTCTCTAGAAGAGGTTTTTGAGGCATTGTATTCTAAGGAGCAGGTTAAACAGTTAGTGGTTAACCCGAAGACTCATAGAGAGAGTCTTGTTATTAGAGGAAGGACGACTAAGAGAGGTGGGGATGAGAATAGGAGAAGGTCTAAGTCAAAGAGCCAGACAGTGAAGTGCTATTATTGCAAGAAGAAGGGTCATGTCAAAGCTGAGTGTTTTAAATTGAAAAATAGGACTGAGAGAGGTGATTAAAAAGGTAAAAGGCCAAAAAATTATGGTGAGGCTAGTGTTATTGAAGATGTAGAAGATTTGGAAAATTATGATGATCTTCTCGTTATCTCTGACAGTAGAGTCAATTCACATATGACTGGGTTTTGGACACCGCCTGCACATTCCATATAACTCACAATCAGGAATAGTTTACAACCTATGAACCTAGAGATATGGGGACTATTTTGATGGGAATGATGCCCCATGTAAGATTATCGGCATTAGAACAGTCAGAGTTAAGATGCATGATGGTATCATCAAAACACTTGAGGGTGCTCAGCACATTCCTAATTTAGGCCAAAATCTTATTTCAGTTTCTACCTTCGACAGTGAAGGTTACAGTTATTTAGGTGGAGGTGGAGTGTTAAAGATTATGAAGGGCTCCTTCATTGTGATGAAAGGGCGTTTGAGGCATGCCAAGTTGTATCTCTTAGAGGGTTTGACCATTAGAGGTGACGCAGCCATCACCTCCTCTGAGTTGGATAAAACTACACTTTGGCATTTGTGATTAGGCCATATGAGTAAGAATGGTCTAGCTGAGTTGAGCAAAAGAGGACTGATTGATGGTCGGATTGGGAATTTGGAGTTTTGTGAACACTACATGTTTAGAAAATAAAAAAGGGTGAGTTTTAGTAAGAGCATTCATAGTATAAAAAGGACACTAGACTATATTCATTCAGACCTTTGGGGGCCATCCCAAGTTCCTACTAAGGGTGGTGCAAGCTACATGCTAACGGTCATTGATGATTAGTCGAGGAAAGTTTAGGTAATCTTTTTGAGGCACAAGAATGAGGTGTTTGTCACTTTCAAGCAGTGGAAGACCATGATTGAGAAACAGACTGGAAAGCAAATGAAGCATCTCCATACTGATAATGGTTTGGAGTTTTATTCGGGTGAGTTTAACTCATTTTGTAAGTCTGAGGGAATTGTTAGGCATTTGACAGTTCTGGGTACTCCGCAACAGAATGGTGTGGCTGAACGCATGAATAGAATATTAATGGAGAAGGTTTGGTGTTTGATTTTTAATTTCAGATTACTTAAGTCATTTTAGGCTGAAGCTGCTGTAACAACCTGTTTTCTTGTGAACCGTTCTCCCTCAATAGTAATAAACAAGAAAGCTTTGGAAGAGGTATGGTCTAGTACTCCTCCAAATTATTCTGACCTGAGAATTTTTAGTTGTCCCGCCTATGCTCATGTTGATAATGGTAAATTGGAACCTAGGTCTAAAAAATGTTTTTTTCTTGGTTATAAGTCTGGTGTTAAGGGTTATAAGCTTTGGTGTCCTGAGTTGAGTAAGATTATTGTGAGTCACAATGTAATCTTTGATGAAACTCCTATGCTATCTAATCAGTCTCCTGGAGACAAAAATGATGAGTCTGTGCAGCAGCAGGATACAGACATTAAGGTGGATTTTCCATTTGGGGAAGAATCCACACCAAAAGCTACATCAGATGAGGGTATAGAGATAATTGAGGTTGAGGAGGCTACCATATCTCAGTACTCTATTGTGAGGGACAGACCTAGGAGGCCTATTAAACCATCATAAAGGTATGCTAAAGTGAATATGGTAGCTTATACGTTAAATGTAGCTGAGGATATTGATGCCAGCGAGGACCCATCTACCTATAAGGAGGCAATCAATTGTATGGATTTAAAAAAGTAGTTGATTTCCATACATGAGGAGATGGAATCTCTACACAAAAATGGCACATGGGTGTTAGTGAAGTTACCCAAAGGCAAGAAGTTTGTTCGGTGTAAGTGGGTGTTCAAGAGGAAAGTAGGCACTCCGGGTATTGATGATGCTAGATATAAGGCAAGACTTGTTACAAAGGGCTATAGTCAGATTCCAGGTATAGATTATACTGATGTGTTCTCTTCTATCGTGAAACATAGCTCTATTCGAGCTTTACTTGGGATTGTTGCCAGGCATGATCTTGAGTTGGAGCAAATGGATGTCAAAATGGCATTCTTACATGGAGAGCTTGAGGAGGACATCTACATGCAGCAGCCAGAGGGTTTTGTTGCTTCATATAAGGAGGACCATGTGTGTTTGTTGAAGAAATCTCTTTATGGGTTAAAATAATCTCTAAGGCAATGGTACAAGAGGTTTGATGCTTTCATGACCACACACAGGTTTAGACGTTACAACTATGATAGTTGTGTCAATTTTAAAAAGAACTATAATGGGTCATTTGTCTATCTTCTTCTCTATGTTGATGATATGTTAAATACAGCTAGAGATAAAGAAGAAATTAGAAAGGTCAAATCTTAGTTGAGTGCTGAATTTAAGATGAAGGATTTGGGTGTGGCAAAAAAAGATCCTTGGTATGGAGATTGTGAGAGATAGAAAGGCTAGCTCATTGTATCTTAGTCAAAGGGGGTACATTGAGAAGGTTTTGCGAAGGTTTAATATGCACAATTGTAAACCTGTAAGTACTCCATTGGCCTTATATTTTAAGCTTTCAACTTTATTGTGTCTACAGTTAGATGATAAGATTGAATACATGACTCGAGTCCCTTACTCTGGTGCGGTTGGTTCCCTTATATATGCTATAGTTTGCACACGTCCAGATTTGTCGCATGCCATGAGTTCAGTTAGTAGATACATGGCTAATCTGAGGAAAGAGCATTGGAAAGCAGTTCAATGGATCCTTCGCTACTTGCGTGGCTCTTCAAGAGTGTGTTTGCATTTTGGGAGATGTAGAGATGGGGTTGTTGGCTATGTGGATTCAGATTTTTTCGGTGATCTTGACAAGAGGAGATCATTGACCGATTATGTGTTTAGCATTGGTGGTTGTGCTATTAGTTGAAAGGCAATATTGCAAACTTCAGTTGCATTGTCTACCACAGAGGCTGGGTATATGGCCATTACTGAAACTGTTAAAGAGACCATTTGGTTGAATGGATTATTTGGAGAGCTTTGTGATGATTTGAAGCTCATGGCATTGTTTTATGATAGTCAGAGTACTATCTTTCTCACCAAAGATCAGATGTTCTATAAGAGGACTAAGCACATTGATGTTCGTTATCATTTTGTACGAGATGTTATTGTAAGGGATGATGTGGTTGTGGAGAAAGTCAGTACTTATGATATTCCCGCTGACATGTTGACTAAATCACTACCTTTGTCCAATTTTGTGCATTGCTTGCACTTGATTGGTCTTTCACATTCTCGTTGAGTAGTGCCTATTAGGGGGCACATTGGAAGAGGTGGAGTTTATATTGTTGTTCGCGTTGTGAGTGTTTTGGTTTGAATTGATACTTGGAAATTCATGTCAAGGTGGAGATTGTTGTGTTTGTGACATGAATTTTGATGGGAGACATGTTGGCTTTGTATTTTGGACAAGGTTTTGGTGTTTTGGATGAGTTTGGTATATGTATTATGTGTTTGAGGCAGACATGGGCAGAGACACATGTGTGTTTCAGGATGTGTTGTGAACACGGGGGTGTTGTTGTCCATGTTGGAACCTGCCAATTTGTCCAGAAAGATACACGGACGGGAACACGAGCATGTTCCAGGCCATGTTTCGACCCCGTTTTCACTCCAGCTACACGGGTCGAGACACGCTCGTGTAGCGACTAGTGGTGTCCAAATCCGTTTGGAAAGTATTTTTTCTCCTATTTTCTTTCCACAAATTTTATAAATAAGTCTTGTATCAATTTAGGATTAAGAATTCAGCCTATTCATCATTATTAGCCGTCTAAATACTCTTTGTACGCTATTTTTACAGTCATAGTGAAATCTCTCCTCCTCTGCCCGTAGTTTTTATCCATATTGGGATTTTTCACGTAAATCATTGTGTCTATTCTTATTTACTTTATTTTGATATTGTGTGTGTTTATTTACATTCGCCTATTGCTTCCACTGCGACTCTAACAATGAGAATAAGAGGCTCCGTGTAGGCTTCTCTTAGAGACATTCACCGTCAAAATTTTATGTACAAATAAAAAATAGAACAATTTTTCTTATTATTATTTCTTTTTGCCTGCAAGTTTCTGTAGAAATACATGTTCTAAATATTTTTCTGTATATAATAAACATGGACTTTGTTCCATTCACTATTATGTAATTAAAGCAATTTTTCACAAGGTTAGTGACAATATTCAGATAATTGAAGCACGTAAACTGTTATGAGAATTGAGCATGTTAATTAATGTTCTTGTACTCATTCTAGAAGCCATCATAAGTCATCAACTTCAAATATCAAACTCCAATTTCAATTAATGAGGAAGTAATCTGGCAGTCACTTCTCTTAAAGGACATTTTCAGTTTGAGGTGCAAGGTTCAAAGAAGGTTGCCCTTATTATGCAGTTCTTTAGTATTTTTGTAGCTTCACCACTACACGCTGTTATAAATTCCACTCCATTGGTCCTTTTTTTTTTTTTCTTAAAGACCAATTGTATCAGTCAATAAGTACGTCGTAACAAAAAGCAATTGAAGTTGGTACCTTCCTATCCATTATCTATTTCTTAGTCAATAATTTTTCAACCTTTCCTTACATATGTGTCTGAATTTTTTCATTTTTGAAAATTTAATGTTCTAACTTTTTTCTATGACAAAAGAATATGTAAATAAATTATTTTGGTGTATTGAGGAAAAAATAGGTAAAATCAATTAGAATTATCATTATAATACAAAAAATGAAGAATTTTTATGACCCATATAAAAAAATTATTTTTCTCTGAACTTCTCATGAATATCAACATAAAATAATGGTCTTTGCATTTAAATCCAAAATATTAGTGTTGTAGCTAGTTACTGCAAAATTAAGCAATTACAGAACTGGTTGATGGTAAACAATCAAGTTCAAAAATAATCAAACATTTGTTCTGATCGTCCAATTCATATGATGTATTACTATTTTTTATGATATATGAAACTTTATTAAAAGTGCAATCAACTTTTCTTAGTACCTAGCTATCTCTCCATTAGTCGATTTTTTTTTTTCTTAAAGACCAATATTTATCAATCAGTAGGTATTTTCTAACAAAAAGGAATTGAAGTTGCTTAAGACCTTCCTCTCTCCTGTATTTTTTTTATTGGTCAATAATTTTTCTGTTTTTCGGTTCATATGTCTCTGAAGTTTTTAATTTTGACAATTTGATATTACAATTTTTTTTTATAACGAATGAGTAAGTGAACTTATAAATAAATATGAGACATTTTGAATAGAATGGGATTTCAGTCTCATTTTTCCTAGTTGATTGGGTGTTGTATCACTACAATTTTTTACTCTTTTCTTGTGAATGGGTAACCAAAAGGTTTTTTAAAATCAAGAAAGGAGAGATCTTATATCACCTTATTTATTTTTGCTATATGTTGAAGTGCTTTCATCAATGATTCGTAAGGCATGTAGTAAAAATGAGATCCACGATATCTTTGCTTACCTGCTTACATTGGTCGATCGAAGAAAGAGGTGTTTTCATATATCAAATCACAAATTTGGAAAAAATTTAGTGGCGGGAAGGAGAAGCCTCTGTCTACAGCTGGGAAAGAAGTTTTAATCAAGTCCATTGCCCAAAGCATACCGACCTATGATGAGTTGTTTTAAATTTCCTGCTTCTTTTGCAAAAGAGATTCAGGCGATGGTATTCAAATTTTGGTGGGGTAATGGGACAAAAGATCTTAAAGTGCATTGACTTGGTTGGGAGCAATTAGCCTTTGGTGGTATGGGTTTTAGATTCAAATAGAAGCTGAAATTGTGGTGCTCTCCATTATATAAAAATGTTTTTTTGGTTTTATAATGTTACAAATGACTTTTTTTTTTGGTCAAGAATGAAGAATATATCATTCATAAAAGCAACCTTACAACATAGAGCTAATCAAATCTCAATCATCTTAGGAATCTCAGAATGAGACCATATATAATCAAGATATTCATGACTATGGGTGAAAGAAGACTTTACTAGTTAAACAAAAAATAAAAAAGCAAAACCAACAACAACAACAACTACAAAACAACATAACAACAACCACAAAACAAACAAAAAACAACTAAATAAAAGCACAAAAACAACAAAACAGAAAAGGAAAACTGCTGCCAATGGAGAGGTGATCAGCCGGATCCTGCCTGTAGACCTTCATCCTTCATTTGCAGATTTTTTCGTGTTGTCTCAAACCATCCAACGAAACCCAGCTGATCAACAACAACACCAGCAATTCACAAATACCAGCACATCACAAACACATCCAACTAAAACACAATTCCAGCTGATCAACAACTAGCTCAAAGGTGCACAACATAACTATAATATAATAATAACACAGATCAAAAAACGGATGTGGGTGATTGTTTGGTCCTAGAAGGACCAAAATATACCTAGATCCAGTAAGAAAATAAGCTAAAAAAACGAAGCTGACAAAGAAGAGAAGGAGAAAGCAAGAAAAATGATGAAGACAGATAAGAGAGAAAGGCAAAAGATGATGAAAAAGGAAAAAAAAAAAAGACAGAAAAGTTATAAAAGCTATTGGAAATTAATTTTATTTCGTTACAAATGACTTATCATTATAGCAATAGAAGCATCAATTCATGTGCCATCAATTACCACAAACGACTAGCTTAATTATCATATAAGAAAGTGCTGGACACCAGTATAATTACTACTTTTCACTTTTTTTTCCTCCATTTTTATTACAAAATTTTTAAATTATGAACATGTGAAATTGACGGTATGAACAAATTATTTTCTCCCTTTGGGCTTATAAATGTTTTACTGCCCCAAATTTAGTTACTACAATACCAATGCCATATTGTATCGTATCAATTTTGAGCTCGTAAACTCTTGAACGAACCATCTTAAAAATATTTCATCACCTTTTAAAAATTTTAAATAAATTTTAAGCTTGTTAACAAATTTTTAGAATTTATAAAATTTTATAAAAAATTTTATAGACTTAAAAAGTAGTTATAAAAGAAATTAAAAATTCTAAAATCAAATGATATACATTTTGCAAAAGAATAAAAAAGATCCATAAATTTAAAAATTTTAAATTTTAAATTTTTACAACCAAGTTAATTCTTTTATTAGTTGAACTAATTTTTCATTATTCAACCATTCAAATTAAATTTTCTTTAATTTATGTAATGTGATAGTAAAAGTTTTTTGAAGAAAGGTCTAATATAATATAATTTTTTTAAAAAAAAAAATTATTGCGGCAAAAAAATATAAGAGTCAGTGTCACTTTGAAGTAAAATCAAGGGTCAAACTTGACATATATCTTTACACTTACTAAAATAAAAATAAAAATGAATACTATTTTTCGAGTTTAATTCAATAAAAAAATTTTATTCCTACTAATTTTTAAAATAATAACTAGAGTGAATAAAATGAGGACATTGAAATCACATTAATAATCAAAATTTGCCAATTAAGTGTTTTTAACTTGCCAAATAAAATTAGGTAAATGCACCATGTTCTTTTCTTTTTTTTTTTTTTTTGCTAGTTCATATACTTATTGTTAAAAAGACAGTTCATATATCAAATTAATAAAAGGAGGGTGATAGGTATCTCGGTCTGAGATTGTCTCGAACCGGAAAAATTATCAGTTTGGTCTCCCCATTTTACATAGGGCAGTATAATTATGGGGTTAAAATATAATTTTACATATAAAATTACTTTTTTACCCCTAAAAATTTTTTTCTCCCCTTTACCAGTGGAGGGTAAATTTGTAATTTTTTCCTCCTTGAGACACACTGTACATGTCTCTGCCCAAGACATGTACCTTTTCCCTTAATAAAAATGCAAAAGTTTAGACAATATTTTTGCAATTTTCCGTAATAATAATAATGAAAGTCTGAAACAGAGAAAAAAACAATTATATTGCCCTCTTTTTGTTTGACTTTTTGGTTCTGGATCACATACTCATTGGCAACTCATTTGTTTCCGATTTATAACAGCAGATTCTTGTGCCATGGAAGCTGCAATCACTAGTGTGGGAGGTGCTATCCTCTCTGCTTTGTTTCAGGCCTTGTTTCAAAAGTTGGGCTCCATTGACCTGCCCAAGTCTGTTGGCGATGAAGAAGTTGTGGAAGAAGTCGAGCAGTGGCAAAGTAAGTTGGAGAAGATTGGCCTAGTGCTTGAGGATGCAGCGGAGAAGCAAATTTCTAGCCGGTTGGTGAAGATGTGGATAAGTGATCTCAGAAACCTGGCTTACGATGTGGAAGACTTTCTTGATGAGTTTACCACTGATCAGTCTCTTCGATGCAAGTCTGACGATGAGCCATCACACTCAGCTAGCACAAGTAAGTGGACGAGATTCATCCCTACTTGTTGTGCTTGGCCGAATTTAGGCACTTCTACTAAGTCCAATGCTGAGACTATTTCCAGGATCAGAAGTATTACTGATAAATTTAATAAAATTATGAACGAAAAAGATGAGCTGAGTTTAGTCGAGGGTGGTGCCAGGTTGAGAAAACAAATAGGAGAAAGACCACCCACAACCTCTTTGGTGAATGAAGCACAGATTTATGGCAGAGACAAAGACAAGAAGGCAGTAATCCAAATGATGATGGAGGCTGGGGCTGCTGATGCTAAATGTAAACCCTCTGTCATTCCCATAGTTGGCATGGGGGGTGTCGGCAAAACGA
>CATIWO010630275.1:0-16267 GCA_949673435.1 Macaranga tanarius
ATAATAATAATAATAATAATAATAATAATAATAATAATAATAATAATAATAATAATAATAATATAGAGTGTTAATAGATATATATATCAAATTAATACTCTATATTATTATTATTATTATTATTATTATTATTATTATTATTATTATTATTATTATTATTATTGTTATTGTATGTAAAGTTAGGTCATTAATATGTAGGAATTATTAATTTAAAAGATATACTTGTTTCTATTAAACATATATATATATATTCCTACATAAATAAGTAAATTGGCTTTGAAACTCTTATGAGTCAACTTCTAAAATGGCACTTACGTTAACATGCAATTCCATGCACATAGTTGACCAAGATGGTCAACTATTACTATGTGCATATATATATATATATATATATATATATAAAATTGTTATCTCTGTTTAATTGTAGAGTTGGATTAAACATTATGTTTTTAAAGAATTAATTACATTAAAAACTTAATTATTTCAATTTGAAGATTCTCATTCAATTACATAAACTTTGTGTTTCTATTTTATATTTATATTGATTCGGCCCATCTTAGCCCATTTACATAGATAGAATTGGAAAGTGTTTCTTCCTCACGTGATTAATTCTTAACCAGGCGAAGGTTGCATCAACTAGATTTAAAGACCAAATGAATCTTGATACAGCAAATGGTCATGAGGTGATCATTCCATCAAAGGAAACCAAGTTTAAAATTTTTCATCAATAATCGATCTCAGATAAATAACCCAAATAAGAACATCAAAAATAAATACTCTAATTCACCAAATAAACTAGTTTCAAGCAAAATCAAGAAAGTAATCCACAGAGTTATATAAAACTAAAAACATGAGAAATTATGATAAATTCTCTCAAAAGAAAAAAAACAAATTGGACTAGGAATTAAAGGATAGCAACCAAAAAGTATATTTGTCAACAGAAATTTAGATATCAATGCAAAAAGAAAAGAAAAAAAATATTCACTCACTTGCTTTCTGTTCCTTCTTTGTTGTTCTTTTTTTTTTTCGTCTGGTTTGGTAACAAAATGGTACCAAACCATTATAAAAATCTCCTTGCATGGCCAAGTACTGCTGCCCAGTGCTTGGCCCAACATGTGGCAATTTTTTTCTGTTTAATGGTAGTTTAAGCTAGGTGTGGCCACGGTTCATGAACCAGGTGGTTCCGATTCGGAACCACCGGTTCACTATTCAACCTAAGGTGAAACTGAACCAGAATCGGCCTAACTCTGGTTTCGGTCCGGTTCCATTTCATGGATTTGGTTTTACCAGTTCGGTTTTTACTCACTGTAAAAAAGTTGTAGTATTTTAGAAAACAAAATATACCACGAGTAAGAGAAAATTATGTAGAATTTATAAGAAGTTGTGACTTGCATTTTTTGAATTTTTGACATAATTTTTTTTTCATAAATTAAACCAGAACCAGCCGGTTTCGAACTGAAACTGCCAGTTCACGATTCCAGAAGGAGTGGAACCGGCCTTGAACCGATCCGTCCCTCGGTTCAGGGCCGGTTTTGGGTTTGATCGGTCTAGTTCTGGTTCAGTTCTGGGCCGAAAACGGCCAATGGCCACCCCTAGTTTAAGCCATTTTCTTCACTTAACCCCTCAACTTAATTTTTTTCAATTAAGTCGTTTATTCAAACTTACTTTCTATACAATTTAGTTATACTTAAATATATTATTAAATATTCGGATACGGACCTAACAATTCTTCCCCACTTAAGAAGTTTCATCCTCAAAATTTGAGAGTGCAAATAATTAAACATAACTCAATCACGAAAAAATAATTATGGGTACCGATGTCTCATATCCTCCTCTCGTTCTTACGTAGCTTTCTCACGAGGATGATTTTTCCACAGTACTTTGACTAGCGGAACGACCATGTTGCACATTATCTTTTGATCCTTGGCGATGATCTATGCTGGTTCTTCCTTGTAGCTCAAATTTTCTTTCAGTTCTACGGGTTGGTCTCGTAGTATGTGCGAAGAATCACTTCTGTATCTCCTCAGCATCGACACGTGGAAGATATCGTGAATTCCTGATAAGTTTGGGGGTAGAGCCAGTCGATAAGCTACTGGCCCACCACACTTGATCACTTCATAAGGCCCTATAAATCTTGAGCTTAATTTGCCGAACTTTAGTACACCTTTCCATTGAGATATCTTCAGAAATACCTTTTCTCCTACATTGTATTCAATATCGGCTCGCTTTAAGTTGGCATAGCTTTTTTGCCTATCTTGAGCTGCTTTCATATTGGCTTGAACAATCCGAAGATTTTTCATAGTTATCTGCACCAATTCTGGACCTAATAATTTTCTTTCTCCAGGTTCCTCCAACAAATGGGGGTTCTACACTTCCTTCTATAAAGCGCTTCAAATGGAGCCATATTAATGGTACTCTGGTAGCTGTTGTTATAAGTAAATTCCATCAACGGTATTTGCTTATCCTAGTTGCCCCCGAATTCCAATGTATTAGCCCTAAGCATATCTTCCAAAATTTATATGGTTTGAGGGTGAAAAGCTGCACTAAATTTTAATTTAGTACCCAATGCTTCTTGCAGACTCGGCCAAAATCGTGAAGTAAATCTGGGGTCGCGATCTGATACGATTGATAAGGGGGCTCCATGTAGTCTCACGATCTCTTTCACGTAAAGCTCGGCCAATTTAGTCAAATTGTAGCTGACTTTGACTGGTAAAAAATGTGCTAATTTCATTAACCGATCCATAATCACCCATATAGCATCATGTCCTAGTTGGGTCTTCGGTAGTCCCACTATGAAATCCATAGTGATGTCATGTTCCCACTTCCACTCAGGAATCGGTAAGGATTGTAATAATCCTACGGGATGTTTGTGTTTAACTTTTACTTGCTGATACGTTAAACACTTAGATACAAACTCTGCTACATCACCTTTCATCCTTTTCCACCAATAATTTTTTTTCAGTATTTTATATATTTTCGTGCTTCCTGGATGCATAGCGTATGCCAAATAATATGCTTTTTCCATAATTTCTCATCGCAGTTCGCTTATATTTGACACGTACAATCTATTTTTAAATTTTAAAACTTCATCCTTAATGCACTTTAATTCTTTTATTTTTTCACTTTTTGTATCTTCACGCAGTTTCTCCGTTTCCTTATCCACTTGTTAAGTTGCTGATATCCTTTTCAATAACATCGGCCTTACCTTCAAGGTGACCAAAACTCCACTAAAAGAATCAATCGTAAGTTCAACGTTTAGCTTTCGTAATTCAATCAACAACGGCATTGTTGTTGTACGGGTATGATATAAACTTCCACTTGATTTTCAGCTTAGCACGTCGGCTACCATATTTACTTTTCTTGGGTGATACTCGATCGTGTAATCATAGTCTTTTAATAACTCCACCCAACGTCTTTATCTCAAATTTAACTCCTTCTGAGTTAAGATATACTTCAGGCTCTTGTGATCTATGAATATCTGACAGGTGACTCCGTACAAGTAATGCCTCCACATCTTTAATATGAATACCACTGCCACTAATTCTAGATCGTGTGTGGAATAATTTTTCTTATGTGGTCTTAATTGCCTTAACGTATATGCTACTACTTTTCCATTATGCATCAATATGCAACTGAGCCCTTACTTTGAGGCATCACTATACACCACATAGTGACCTCCTTCAACTAGTAATATTAATATTGACTCCATAACCAATTTCTCCTTTAAAATTTCAAAACTTCATTGGCAATCTGAGTTCCACTCAAATTTCACATTCTTTCTCAATAATTTTTTCAATGGTGATGCAATAATTAAGAAATTCTGCACGAATAGTCGATAGTAGCCTGCCAATCCTAGGAAGCTTCGTACTTCTGTTACATTTCTTAGTGGCTCCTAATTGACAATCGCGGTGATTTTGCTTCAGCTGATATCACGTGCCGAAGAAATGCAACTTTATCTAACTATAATTCGCATTTGCTAAACTTTGCATATAATTATTTAGCTCTCAAAATCTCTAATATCATCTTCAGATGTTTCTCGTGTTCCTCTTTTAACTTTGAGTACACTAGAATATCGTCAATGAACATGATCATGAACTTATCCAGATACAGTTTGAATATACGATTTATCAAATTTATGAATGCAGCTGGTGCATTCATGAGTTTGAACGATATTACCAGGAACTCGTAGTGTTCATATCTCATTTTGAATGCAGTCTTTAATATGTCAAATGTCTTGATCCTTAATTGGTGATAACTAGAGCATAAGTCGATCTTCGAGAATACCTTTGCTCCTTACAGTTGGTTAAATAAGTCTTCGATTCTGCGTAAAGGATATTTATTCCGGATTTTGACCTTATTCAACTTTCTGGATAAGGGACATTTATTCTAGATTGTGACCTTATTCAGCTATCTATAATCTATACACAACTGAAGAGATCCATCCTTCTTCTTGACCAACAGCATGGGTGTACCCCAAGGTGAAAAACTTGGTTGAATGAATCCTTTGTTCAGTAGTTCTTGCAACTGCACCTTTAATTCTCTCAATTCTGCTGGAGCCATCCTATATGGTATTTGTGATATAGAAGCCATTCCAGGTACAAGTTCGATCTCAAATTTGATCTCTCGTTCTAGTAGTAATCCTGGTAAATCTTTAGGAAATACACCCTCGAACTTGTATACTACCTGTAGCTCCTTCAATTTCGCACATTCCTTTCTTTCTTCTAATACTAAAGCTAGATAAGATTTATACCCCTTTCTAAGATATTTTTTAACTTTCATTATTGAAATTATCTTAATAGGAGTCTTTCTATCTTCTCCAATAAATATTATCTTTCTTCCATATTCTCCTTCCAATTTTACTTACCTAGTGAAGTAATTCACATTCGCTCGGTAATGGCTCAATTCATCCATCTCGAGTATTTCATCAAACTCATCAAGATGCAGGGGTATGAAATTCTATTTTATTTTACCCCCATTAATTTCTACCAAAATATTCCTATACACATTCTTACATGCAATACTCATACCCATAGGCATATGCACAATCACAGGTTCATTTATGTCATTCATCTTAAGTTTATCATGCATTACAAAAGTTGTTGATATGAATGAATATGTATCACCGGGATTAATCAATATACGTGCTAACTTATCGTTGATGTGAGCCTTGCCCGCTATCACATCTGAGGACTTTTTTGCCTCCTTCTTAGTGACCACATAAATCTTTACCTGCTGCACACTACTTTCTACGGCACTCAGCCCTCCTGGTTGATTTCATTAAAGTCCCACTGCTTCATTCCTTTCTCTGGCTGTATTTACAGGCCTTCCTATTCTGGTTGATCTTCTACCTCGTTCACTATGAGGAGCATATAATGCTTGCACTGACAGTTTTCCTAACTGTGCTTTCATGCAGCTTCTAGTATAATGTCTAATCTCATTACACTAGAAGCATTTAACCTCCAACTGACCGCACCTTCCTAAATAATTCTTCCTACATACATTGCACCAAGGCAATACTTCTCTTCCTTGTGTGCTATATCCAGCACCTATTTATCTTGACAGTTTCACCGGCTGTCTAACCGATTCCTGACTTCTCTGAGGTCGATTTCCACCCCCTGACCTCACATTACTTCTAGAATAAAGAGAGAATCTCGATCATCGTTCCTCATTCCTTCTCTAGGGTTATCGTGATGACTCGGGCTGCTGATTCTATCGGGTCTGAGCTGAAATCTCAAATTCCTTATCGAGCTTTTCTTACTCTATTGCTTTCTCAACCCAACCTCAAAATGTAGTTCCAGCATACAGGTTCAGCTTTTCTCTCAAGAATATATGTAAACCTTCTTTGAACTTCTCACTCTTCCTCTATTCAGTAGTATAGATATCATTGGCATATTTGTACAAATCTTCAAATTTATCTACATATTTCCTTACCGTCATCGATCCTTATACAAGATTGATAAATGCATCCATCCTCTCTTTTTAATAACTCTCCATCAAGTATTCTCTGCGAAACTCTTCCTGGAAAACCTGCCAGTTTAAGGCCTCCCCATAGAGATTTTGAATTTGAGTCAGCCAATCATCGGCTTTATCGAACATCAACTCATAAACATTACCCATCTTTTCTTCATTGCTCAGTTATAGGGTCATAGAAGCCTTCTCTACAGTCTTGATCCATTTGTCAGCCTGACTTAGATCCAATATGCTATAAAAGTCATACGACCCACACTTCTTTGCGTGCTCAATCACGTCTCCAGGCCTTTTATATTTTTCTTTATCTCTCTTTGCCATTACCATGGCCATAGTTCGCACCAATTCTATAGCATCTATATACATCATTTATGGTACTGGGTTAGCTAAATTTTCATGCATTGGCGGTTGTTGCGGTCCATTTCGTGCTCTCCTTAGCACATTAAAATTTAATATCGTTATTCTCAACCTTGAACTACCCTGTTCACTCTTTGTATCATGTGCATATTTATCACTTCTTTCGTTGCTAACAGAGGCTTCAGATGGAGTTTCATTTTATGGCACACTCCGCTTTGATTTGTAGCCTCACCCCTCTCTAGTATATCCATTCTACCCACTTGGGCACCTCGGCCTTTCAGTTTACCTCTATATCTACCTTAAGCGCCTATACCATCTCCTTTAGTTTTTTTTATCATTTAACTTCCTGCAATTCAGAATTAATCTGTTTAATACCTTTAAATCTCCAAATGTGACATCATCAATTATTTCTTTTCATTTATCACATAGATTTCATCCTAATCTAAACTTTATAGCCTACACTTTTAGAATTATCAATAATCCTATTTCTCAGTCTAAACTTTTCAAACCAATTGCTCTGATACCAAAAATTGTAACAGTCCTTTCCACCGGCACCCATTTGGACAGATTCACGACTAGGGCTATCCAGTATGGAATAACGGTGCGAAAGGATATCACTTCTAACCTTATTGCCCAGATTGATTGGTTTATTAAATGGGATTAATATTAATTTTATTGCTCGAATAATATCCTAGAAATAACCACTCACGTTATTAATATCTTGGTATATTTGTTTGTTGCTTAATATCATTATCTAAACTTATTTGCATCATAAACACTAATTATCATAAAGTATAAATGGAAATATAATAATCAAACTTATCGACATAATACAATTACTGAATATAATATACATATGTATATATATAAAATAATATACAATATAGTGTTCAGCGGTGAGGAGAAAAGAGGCTAGGGAAAAAGGGCCATCAAATATACAAAAATGATATACCAAAAGGATCAAAAAGCCCTATCATCAACCCTAAAGATGGTAGTCCATCTGCCCTAGGAAGTGCTACCCACATATATACCCAAAAGTAGTAGCATCTATCCTAAACACTCAACCCTCAGCCGGCAAAAAGGGACATAATGTTAGTAGCGTCCGGCAACGGTTAGGTCCAAGTCAAGGAGATTCGAACTCCTGTTCTGGGTCTACGAGTCTCGCAGGTAATGGAAATAACCGTGAGGTAGCCATTATTGAAATCGTTTCTCATCGTGTTATTACGGTAGTCAACATCAATCGGGTCTACAGACACCTTAAAAGACAGGTCTGCATCAGGATAGTGCCTAATAAAGTAATAGATCTTCGTATCACTATCGTGAACATCTAAGGTCTAGGCCACCCACATGATCGCCATAGGTACTATATAATATATACAGGAATGTACATGCAGCTAAACTGAAAAGAAAATAAATTTTGCCAAGGGACTGGTGAGCATTTTCATAGCAAATACCCAGTGAATAGACTAAACTCCCGAAAGTTTATATGTAAATCTCAAAGCAAAAATATCAAAAAAATTAAGGAAATAATTTCTCAATTCTCTATTAAATCACATTTTGATAATATAAATTAAATAAATAAGTATTCAACAACATAATCCGTTATTTCCTTATAAATAGATAAGCAGATATATCATCAATCAATAGTTAATACTCTAATACAATACTTCAATTAACATATCAATATACTCGATATATTAATTTATATTTAGTTAGGTTGCTATCAATGTGGTCAGTACCAGTCAGTACATTGAAGGTTCAAATCAGGTATGCATATCGATATAATAAAACCACTCGGATTAACCCCAAAGAGTTTTATAATCTCGAGTGTTGTCCCAAAGATAGTAATCATAAATGTCTTAACTCTGTATCCCAGATACAGGAATTAATAATTTGACATGAGCAGCTATATTTCGAATACAATCTTATATCTTACTGAATCCTGCCATACCCTGGGTACGGTCTTACTGTAATCTTTTTCTTTTTGTGTAGATATACTCACTTAATAATCACATTTTCAATATATATATATATATATATATATATCAATTAATACTCTATATTATTATTATTATTGTATATAAAGTTAGGTCATTAATATGTAGGTATTAATTTAAAAGATATACTTGTTTCTATTAAACATATGTATATATTCCTACATGAATGAACAAATTGGCTTTGAAACTCTTATGAGTCAACTTATAAAATGGCACTTACGTTAGCATGTAATTCCATGCACATAAGTGACCAAATGATAGTCAACTATTACTATGTACATAAATTTATATATTATTGTTATCTCTATTTAATTTTAGAGTTGGATTAAACATTATTTTTTAAATAATTAATTACACTAAAAACTTAATTATTTCAATTTGAAGATTCTTATTCAATTACAGAAACTTTGTGTTTGTATAATATATTTATATTGATTCGGCCCATCTTAGCCCATTTATATATACATTTACATAGACAGAATTGGAAAGTGTTTCTTCCTCAGATGATTAATTCTGAACCAGGCGAAGGTTGCATCAACTAGATTTAAAGACTAAATGAATTTTGATACAACAAATGGTCATGAGGTGTTCGTTCCATCAAAGGAAACCAAGTTTAAATTTTTTCATTAATAGTCGATCTCAGATAAATAATTCAAATAAGAACATAAAAAATAAATACTCTAATTCACCAAATAAACTAGTTTCAAGCAAAATCAAGAAAGTAATCCACAGAGTTATATAAAACTAAAAACATGAGAAATTATGATAAATTCTCTCAAAAGAAAAAAAAATTAAACTAGGAATTAAAGGATAGTAACATGAAAGCATATTTGTCAACAAAATATTAGATATTAATGCAAAAGGAAAGGAAAAGAAATTATTCACTTACTTGCTTTCTGTTCCTTCTTTGTTGTTCTTTTTTTTTGTTTGGTTTGGTACCAAAATGGTACCAAACCATTATAAAAATCTCATATGGCCAAGCACTGCTGCCCAGTGCTTGGCCCAACACGTGGCAATTTTTTTTCTATTTAATGGCAGTTTAAGCCATTTTCTTCACTTAGCCCCTCAACTTAATTTTTTTAATTAGGTCCTTTATTCAAACTTATTTTCTATACAATTTAGTCCTACTTAAATATATTATTAAATATTCAGATACGAACCCGACAAATTATGTGGCTAATAAGTAGAGAAAAGATTAGAATTACCTATCATGTGGTCTATGCCACCTAAATCTATGATCCATTTGGATGAGGTCAAATAGAGATAAGAAGAAGATGTACCTGATTCAGCAATAGTAGTGACAACAAGAGAAGAGGACTTTAATGTTTTTTAATACTGAGTAAGCTTCGCAAACTCTTTTGTAGAAATAGAAATGGGTTGTTCTAATGCTGTATTGGCTATGGAAATATGAGCTGAAGGAAGGTTCCACCTGTGTTGTAATTTCTTATAATTCCACATAGTGTGCCCCGACTCATTACAATTGTAGTTGTCTACAGTCTCACTTAGTATGTCTTGGCTCATGATAGTAATAATATATAACTCCCCCTATTTTTGAATTTCATGAATCCCAATTGCCATAACTTCTTCCTCTATCCCTCCCTTGAGAATTAGTGTTGTGACTAACAAGAGCACTAGAGGAAAAAGATGAAGTAGGGATACTAGCATCTACATAGAGCAATCTAGTGAACACTTCCAGAAGAGATAATACTTCAGTGTTGGAGAGAATTTGGGACTTAGCAAGCTCAAATTGAAAATTAAGAATAATTAGAAAACTCATGACAACCATTTTCTCTCGTTGAGATTGCTGAACTTCCACATCAGGACTGAAAGGTAATAAAACATTTAATTCTTTATAGACCTATTTAAGCTGCATGAAATAGGTATAGAGAGACTGATCATGTTACTCAGCATGATAAAAGCTTTGACATACCTCATAAATATGAGATAAATTTCCTTTTCCCGAATACAAAAACTCTAAATAATCCATCACCTCTTTGACAAACTCATAATGATTAATGAGGCTAACAATTTCAGTATTTATAGAATTCTGAATTTATAAGAATAAGTGAGCATCATTGTGTAGCCATGCTCTATGAGTATTATCAGTGGGGGCTCATCAGTGAGATGAGTGTCCATATAAATACTACGGAGGTAAATTCTTATAGTTTTAGACCATGCTAAATAATTCAGACCATGTAATTTATGTTCAGTAATTTTAGACATCATTGGAACAACATCAGTAATAATCATATTATTTTCTTCGGCCATTCTAATACATAATTACTATAGTCAAAGATTCTAAACTAGACCACTAGTAATGCAGTTAACAACCAACCAAGGCAAATATTATCCAATACTAAAATAAAAATCACACAGCAGAAGCTAAAAGTTCAAGAATTTATAATAACCAATTACCAAAGCTTCACAGTAACCAATAAAGGCTAAAATGCAGTGCAACAGTAATCAAACAAAGGCGGTAGAACCTGGACCAGATGTGTAATGGAGAAGCAAACCACTCAAGGAGATTGAAAATGAGGGAGTGACACTAAAAAGGTTGATCAAAGGTGATAGTTCCCTCCCCTGTAATGCCACACGTCGGCGCATGGAGGATAAAATCAAAGCTGTTAGTGGCGCATGGGACTCACTCGTCGGGATTCAGGTGACCGGTCTTTAGGGAGTGACCGATCGGCGTCTGGTGCTTTCTCCGGTGATGGTGGTGAGATGAACTGAGAGCCCCAAATGACTAACCCAAACAATGTCAAGTCTGTTGCCTTCTGGCAGTAGTGAAATAAGGCAAAAAAAATATTAAAGGACTAAAATGGTTCTGATACCATGTAACAGAGGAAGATGAAGAAATATTATTACAAAATTATACACAACTAGGTATTTTAATATAGGTAAGTATATCTCTACAATCAATCAATCACTATAATTTTGCTACCAATCACTATAATTTTGCTACAATCCCACATATCCTACATTCACACTATTCTACATTCACATTATAATATTAATAATCCAAACAATATACATATACACACACACATATACATACATACATACATACATATAAAGCATTCGACCTCATTATTCAATATTCATTCCTAAAATGTGATATATAAAATTATTAAAAATTATAATTTTTCATGAAATTTTTTTAAAAATCTCTTATTTGATTATCTATTTAATATAGACTGCTTTTAAACTTAAATATAGATATAGATTTCTATTAAATATAAACAATGATGAAGACATTCATTTTCACACTTTTTTTTCTTATCCATTTATAACCTTTTATTTTAATTTTTCTTTTTTATATGATGATCAACCTATTTATATATATAGTAGATTATATATTAAATATGACTGAAGATGAATTTGGATTGTTTTTACATGCCTGATATAGGTCTATTAATGTTAAAAATGAAGAATATAAGTATTTTTTTAATTGAATTCAAAAAATTAAAGTGGTGTTTTTATTATTTATTGAGTTTATGTTGTTTATGTACATACATTTTGTGTCAACTATGTCCATGTTGCCACTTGCTAACTATCCTAGCATTTATTACCTTTAAACTATTTACCATTTGAAGTTCATTAAATAGGTGTTGTTGAATTTAATTATAGTCTTGATCTTTTGTGTTTGTAGAAAGTGTATCGAGTTGTAAAAAGCTACAAATAAGAAAATGTAATCTTGTTCCTCCTTAATCCTAGAATGACAATATACGAATGATTTATAGAAGCTCATTAGCTGAGCTGGACTACCACTCATAGTCTGTTATAACTACATTTTTAGTTAGTTATAACTACTACTACTAACCAACTAAAGTAATGATTACATACTACAATGTTCATACTATTAGCCCTAGATAACTACTATTAAAATTTGTAAGTCGCTAATGAAGATAAACTTTAAATTGTTTTAGTTTAGTGGAAAATTGTTGCTGTTATATAATTGCTGCTAATAAACTTCGCTATTGCTGCATAGTTGAAGCTATTATACCTACTACTGCTACAATTAGTAAGCTAGCTTCATTATCCCCTCCCTCCATTCAAACTAGAGCATAAAAGATCATAAAAGACCTAGCTTGGAAATGGAAGCTTGAAAGGCACTAGAAGGAAAAGGTTTAGTAAAGCAATTTGCCAATTGATGAGCAAAGTAGATTGAAAGTAAAGTAATGATTCCCTAGTGATCTTCTCTCAAACAAGATGGCAATCGAGTTCAATAAGCTTGGTATACTCATGATACATAGGATTATGAGCAAGCTGAATTATAAACTAATTATCATAAAAAAAGGAGAGTTGGAGAGGAGTGAGACGCAAACTAAAAAGGAATTCATAACTCCTACTAGTCAAACTAGAGATAGAGATAATGTTTTTATAGGCATTAGGTACATATAATACACCCTTCAATAACAAAACATAATTATACAAATCAATTGAAGTGGACCCTATAGCTTTGGCATAACACTCGCTCCATTTCCAAGCTTTGAGGTCACTTTATTAGGCCTTAACCTTCTCTCATTTGCTAGATCCTCCAAGGATACACAAATGTAAGAACTTTCATTGGTATCCAATACCCATGCATTATATGAGCTCTTTAAACATTTAGAGGCTAATAAATTAGAGAAAATCTTACTTTGTCCATCCTTGCCCTTTTCTTTTATCTTGAGAGACTTAATGAACTCAGGACAATTTCTCTTCCAATGCCTTCACCTTGGCAGTGGAAACACTTTTCCTTGCCTTGCTCTTCCCTCACGGTGGCCTCGAGCTTGACAACACTTGTCTTGCCCTTATATTTGGCTATTCCACTAAAGGGTTTGACAACACATGTCTTGCCCTTATTTTTGTCACGTATGGTGGACAGTGGGTTTGATGGTCTCATGTTATCAAATTCTGTAAAAGGTAACAAGATTGATTAGTTATAGTTCATTGTAATCACCATTAGATTTGGTATTTAATCATAATGGGCTCTCACTAACTTGGCGATTCCTATATTTCCAAGTAGGAAATAGAAATTCCTTGTTAGATGGATTTCTAGTGGGTAATAAAGTTCTTAATGGGCCACTAATATCCCTCAGTTACACATTGCCATTCTTGGAATAATAGTTCTCATTAAGTGGACAACTCTTATCCATCATATCTCATGTAAGGTACCATTAATTCGGCTCCTAATGTTACAGGCCTCAGGTATGCCTAATTACCGTTCTTAGCCTTTGGCATTAGTTAAGTCCATACCATTAGATCAGTGAAGTGTATGGATTTAAACACTACGAACCTCAGGTACGCCTATTTGCCATTCTTGGCTCATAGTGTATCCATACACCCTCAACATCTTATGCTTAACAATAATACTACATGAATCTCTTGGCCCTCATGCACACCCCTATTTATCCATAGCCGATGCACACAAGTCCAAAACTATGCGAGTTATTACTCCAATGGAGAGTCTAGACCTAAATTTAGCTGGAAGATTTTTGGGTCATTATTAAGGTCTCACTTTGCATATTAGCCATTTTATAATATATATATCTCATATATACATTGCATGCCAACATTCATAATGTATATATCTCATACATACATTGCATGCCATCCATCTATATATATATCACATACATATATAGCATGTATCAACATACATATCTCATACATACATTGCATGGCATCCTACATCCATTTATATATATATCTTATACATACATAGCATACATCAACATACATATCACATATATACATTGAACATGCATAATGGATGCATAAATAAGGAGTGATCATGGACTTTTTCTAATCCTATTCTAATACTTAGAATATTTACAAGTGGGCCTAGCCCAAGAAAAGTCTTTATTCCATGAGCCTCCTTAGTTACCATCATCATAGGCCTTGCCTCCAAAGTTGAATGGGCCTTCAATTGAATACTTCAATCTTCAAGTCATAACTCTTGTGATGTACATTCAATCCTTGGCATACCAAGGCAAATAATTTACATCTTAATCCTATGAAATTAATTCTTAATTACATCAACATAATAATAAACTCAATTATTACAATAAACCAAAGATGTAAACTAAGTTTATGATCAATCCTTGCATGAATGACAAGCATGCATTTAATAACATTACAACTATTGTATGTTATTTAATGTAGCAAGTCAAGCATACATATGTATAGTATTGTCCAAGATGCATCTAGTGTGTTTTATGCACAAAAGGGGCCATTTTCAAGCATTTCAAATAATTTGGACAATGCTGAATATGGCCATGTCCCCTTTTAATTTTTAGGCAGAATGCAACATGGCCAGGGACATGGCCGTGTACAGACTGCACACTACCAAAAAAATACCAAAACACACAATTTGAAGTTGCAACACTTGCAACAAAGGCCACAATACTTGTACCTATTCAAATGCTCAATTACAATACTTATAATTCATATTTTTAGCATGCAAAACAACACTAAATGATCACAATACTTGGAACCATTAACATGCTTAATCACTATATTCACAACTCTTGCAAATATCAACATGTATAATCACAACACTTACAATTATTAACATTTTTAGCATGTAAATCATGTGATAGATGACTCTAATACTACTTAAAGGAAAGTGTGATCATGTAACAATCAAAAGTATGAAATTTAAAATTTTTGATTGTATGCAACACTTGCATCACATATGAACCACATTCATGCCCATTAAGATTATATCACATGGTAAATACATAGCTAAATATGCATCTAGGACAACATAATACATTAACAAATAATCAAGTCATGCATTCACAATACAGGACCTAGTAACTAAGGGTTTGGTAACACTTACAAAACTCCAAGTTGGTAGTACGCTTGATAAGCTTTGGTTGATGTTAATCTATAAGCTCCTAGCTCCTCAAATGTGAAGCCTCTATCTTGAAACACACAAGTTACACAAGGATGATCTTCAAGGATTGTGAAGCTCTACCCATAAGGCTCTTTTTTCTTTTAGACCCAAGAGCTTGTTAGAGCCACTCCAAGCTTGAAAGTATGGAATAAGGATACAACCTCTAATGGATGATGGACTTTAAACTTGTAAAACTCTTGTACAACAATGGCTTTAACTTGAAAGCACACAACTCTTGTATATATTTGAATTCTCTATACCTGAAGAAGAAGAAGGAATAAGACACTCTCAATCTTTTTCTCTCTTTTTGTTAGAATATTAAATTGCTCTCAAATGTGCATAAGCATTAGTTGGCTTGGTTACATGCATTGCTATAGCTTGAGTATCTCATACTTAAGCCACATGCATTATTATAACTTGAGTGTGAGACACTCAAGCTATATGTATTTAATAGATTGAGTATCTCATACTCTATTTATATACATGGTTTTGCTTTACAAGTGAGTGGGTTGTGTTTGGCTATATAGATGACCTTAGCTTTGATATCATTAATACTTAATGGATATGAGCTAAGGTTACTAGTACATGGGCTTCTCTACACTTAGAGAAGGCCCACTCCATACCTAACTAGACAACTTATAGGCTCATTTAAACTCTTTAAATAAAGCCCCATCCTAAGTCCATTTCAAGTCCATCTTTATCAATATATATAGTCCATCTTATAGCCCATCTTTATCAATATGTATGGTGATGTGTACTAATCTGCAAGCGTATAGAATCGTATCAAGTAGTAAATAAAGATATCGTCCCACAGAGATTTGGTGTTGACTACTGTAATACTCACAATGTTTGATTGTTTAGACAACGAAATAGAGTTTGTAATTTCAAGAAAATAAAACTAAATTAAGAAGAGTAAAAACAAAAATTCAATTCAAATTTAAAGGCTAGGATTCTTATTCTCAATTGACCATTTCAAAGGATTGATTACACACCTAGGTTTATACTAGTTCTAATTCATTTTGAAGGGATCTTGACAATTATAGATCTTCCTCTCAGATAAACC
>CATIWO010630491.1:0-14267 GCA_949673435.1 Macaranga tanarius
TACATATATATATATATATATATATATATATATATATATATATATATATATATATATATATATATATATATATATATTATTTATCTAACTGTTAGAGATAAAAATTTCTGATACGTGTGTGTGTGTATATATATATATATATATATATAAGACGGTATTAAAAAAAAGAAAAAAATTGATGACGCGCGGAGAGACGGCTACAGTGATGTCTTGTGCACGTCATTTTACCATTTTACTCCTGTCAATACAAAAAAAATTCTCCCCTCTAAAAACATCGGGTCGGGAGACAAAAAAAAAGTTTTTTGCTCCCTGAATTTTGTCGTGTCTCTCCGCGCGACTGTCACGCGAAGAGACGCATATCAGCGTCCTAAAAAAAGATACACTAGAAACTGCATGAACCTTCCGAAATACCTTTTGTGGATGCCCTTGTTAACTTGCAAAGGTTTATAACAGACATGAAAAAAGAAAAAAGATTTTGAAAGGATGCATGATTGGTTGTTTAGTTATTTGCAATTTATTAGTCTCTCTTCTCTTAACTAATTAATTAACTCTTTCAACCAATCTTTTTCAGAGATGAATTAAAATTCCCTATAGAATTTGGCAGCTCCTTGTGAGCCAGAAATTTTTTTCTTATTACTATTCAAAAATAAATACATGTCCTTGCCTACTAAGAAAATATTACATCTTTCTAAAAAAATAAAATTATTTAACATCATATACCTTAATGGTAGATTAATTTTTATATAAAAAATTACAATTAAATATATATGAATTTTGAGACTTAATTTGAATAAAGGGTCTCTTTTTAGAGTAAAGGGATTTAATTATCTCATGAAGCAAGCATGATTTGCTCCCAAAAGACCCAAATCTTATTGGGATTAGGTGCAGCTGCTCACCATATTGCTTTAGCCACACGAAAGATTAAAAAACAGTATATAATAGGAGTGTTGGAAGGACAGAGGAAGTAGAAGTGCTTGTAGAAAAAGACTATTGTCAAAAGTTGAAAATTAATCAAAGATTCATTTCACTTTTTATATTTATAGTTTATTGAGAAGATAAATTTGTGAACATATACACGTTATATTTTTATAATTAAACATAAACCATTTTAAATATATGTACCATTCATTATTGAATATAAACAAAAAAAAAGATCAATTTAGTAATATAAAATATCTATTAACCATTCAATATTTTATTTTATATATATTTTTTAATAATTAAATATATAGAAAAATTTTCATATATGTATATATAGGCGATCATGCAATAAAAACAAATGGATGGTATATTATGGAATCGCATGATGCCACGTTAGAGGTAATGAGATGAGGATCGGAGGGTGGAGCAAATTAAAGGTCCAGGTGGAGAAGAGAAAAGGGTAAAATTCACCATTGTTTAGTAGGTGTTGTTGTCGAGTAGCTGGGGATTACTTAGCAGAGTTGATGGGATGCATGTAATGTATTATTGGACGGTGGGACTGTAGAAAAAGAAAAGAAATTTAAAAAGAATGATGGAGAATAAATTTAAATAAAAGAAAGCCACAAGAAAAGGAAATAATAAATCAATCGAAGTGGGTTCGGCTGATGTGAGACAAATGGCGCCAACTTGAATGGATTGAGTGTTTAAAGGCACTATCTTTCCTTGAATTTTTTTTTTTTTTTCTTTCACAGTGATCTCTTTCATAGTTTTGAAATTACTGTTTCAAGTGTACCATAAGTAATTAGGGGTATAACAGAGTAATTATCTTTTACAAGATTGCTAATTCCACCGTTTTATTTGACTGATGCTACTTCGATATGGTAAGAAGTGTAAAAAGAACATCGTCGATGAGGAATAATCCAGTAATAATTTATTTTTAAAAATATTTTGAAACGTAGGGTTTGAATTTTATTATCCGATTTAAAAGAAGAATGTTCCCCTCTTATATATACAATCTATGGATACTTAAGTTATATAATATCTTTATTAACAAAAAAATACAAAAAGAGCATAGTTTTGTGTTAATATATATGGGAATAAATAATATTTTGTTGCTCACTTACTTTCTCACATGCTTTTTTGATATTAATAGTTGTATAAATTTCGATTAATTTAAATCAAGTGGAATGAATTTATTAAAAAATATAATTTTTTCAATATTTATTTTTTTATACACAAAATTTAAATTTAAAATTTCACTTAAAAATATTAAACTTTTTTACTAGTTGAACCACAAACACATTATTTTTTTTTCTTTTTATTACTACTTTTTTTTTTCCTTTTTATTACTACTTTTCAAGAAAGAAAATGGCAAGTTTTGATACGGGGAATATCAAATTGTCGTCCTCTATTAAATTGTAATGTGTATTTTTTTTTTTTTTTTGAACTACTGTATTCAGAACTCATTGAAATTTGACTAATCCAGTTCAATTCGGGTAGAAATATAAGGGCGGCAAAAATCTCCCAATAATTATTTAACATGACTGCGTTCATTAGGACTCGAACTCAAGACATTAACTTAAGCGAGAATAGCCTCCTTCTAGCTGATTTCAATTATTGGTAAATTGTAATGTGTATTTTAATTATTAAGGTTTAAAACCTTTAATTCGCCACTGGGGAGTGGCCCAGTAGCAGTATGTTTCTTAGAGCATGTTGAAGGGGGCGGTTCGAGTTCCCAATTCCCTACTTTAAATGGTTCCACTTTAAAACCCTTTTCGTGTGGGGTTAATATCGGATATCCAGGTAATAAGGAGGGTTTTGATTCTCCCTCCTCCGCTCTTTTAGGAGCTCTCAGGACTTTAAATGACCTACAAAAACCTTTAATTCGTTACATATAATATTGCCAAGAAAGCATGGACTGTCAGGTTTAATTTTGAAGCGTACAATATGTTGTGTTATTGAATATAGGTTTGATTTTTGGCCATACCTATTATTTCTTGACTAGTTAGCCTTGATGGCAGGACGAAATAATAAATGAAGCAAGAGCTGATGGAGATGGAGAAGATTGGACAATTTTTTTTATTTATTCAACGTATGTATCATAATATATATATATATAAGTAGAAATATATACTTAGAATAATTTAATAAATTAAAATTTCCGAAGACAATTGCTACCTGATTGTTGCAACTGTTCCATAATGAAAATATAATATTTCATTTTGGTGTGATCATATGCAGATTTATCTCTTCATTCTCTTCTTAGATTTGATGAATTTCTCATGGATTTTGTGCACATAAGCTTTGAATTATTATAAGTAACGATTTTATTATTTATAAATCATGGTTCAAACTATATTTGTATTTCCAAAAATAACAACCAATGTTCCTATCAAAGTATAGTTTAATGTTGACCAAGACCTGAGACTCGACAACTTCCATGCTTTAAGACACATGCTATGCCACCCACCAAATTAATCTATTGCTAGTTCGTCACCATTAAAGTTTTACGAAGGTATACCCTAGCTAGTTTTATGTTTGGTCACCATCACCATTATTAAGTGTCCAAATTCTGCAACTTGAGGTTATTTTATATATTGTGATATATAATTTGGTTGAAACAAGCGTAAATAAATTGCAACTTAATTTTGGTACATAGGTAGAATTTAGATGTCGGGTTTAACAGAGACACTGCACACATTTTTGTTTGAGAAAATGTTTGAATGAATTTTAAATACAAATTTTAACCTGTTTCGTTTCTTTCATTTGCTTTTGTGCTTAATCATGGATATCACACTTTGCTTACCTAACTTAAAGCAAGTTAGCACCAAAACTATTAACTGGCATTGTGATTTCTACAACAAAAAAGTTGGAGAAAAACCCAATTAGTACATAGGCACCCTAACCAGAATAATGAGTATGAGACCGTTGACAGTTGGAAAAGCTACATACTGATGGAGGATTTACAGCAAAAACAGAGGTAAAAACCAAGTTCAAAAAAAAAAAATTAGATTGGTAAAACAAAGTGATACATAAGCAGTAGAAATAACAATGAACTCATTGTCTGGGGTAGGCATGGAATATGCTGAGGTGCCACAGAAGGTTTAGAGGAAGTCCTTCCAGCAACGGCAGGTGCAACAGCACGCTTATTGGGGATGCTCTGTTGCTCATTGGTTGGCAATGGATTTGGTGCTTGATCATTTGGAGGTGGTGCAAGCTTCACTTCTGTTTCCTCACTTATATCTTGACCTGCAGGCATGGCACAAGGATGAAACTGGTTTCAAAACTACCCACAAAAGGCTCAACTTTCTAGTGTGGTCCTGTGCAAAATGATTGACGTACATAATTTTGACAAGGCACTCGATTTTTATCGAACTGATAACAAACTGAAAATTTGGAAAGTATATCAGTACAGGATGAGCACAGAGCTGACTAATGCAATTCCTTGATAACAGTTTATGACGATGGTTTAAATTTTAGGGCATGAAGAAAGGTTTGGGTGCTGACTAGAAACAATACTTCACCACTGATGTTCAGACAGAAGAGATAGTTAAAAGAATATCATAATCATGATTAGTTACATATTCAACAAGCCATATTATCAAACAAGAAATACTCTGAGCTACTTCTTGATGCAATGATGACAATCAGTTTCATTATGGACTTTATAGATTCAATGCCAAACAGAATAACATTTTGATAACAGCTGAAAGGTTAGGATCCTTTTCAACACTGCAGCTGATCCTAGAATTTTATATAAATTTTTACAAGCATTTTGAAACAAGAAATTCTAAGAATCAATCAACGATTCCATGTATTCAGAAAGATTAGTACAAGGAGACAAAAAAAAAAATACTTACAATTGGAACTAGACCAACCCAATTTCAAATTCTCCATATCAAAAACTACACGGTAGCCTGTCATATAGTTCTCTGTAATTTACATGTTTGTCAGTATCATTACAGAAACAGTGAAGAATAATAAGTACGCAAATCCAAAAGTGTAAAGAGGAATACTCACGTCCAATAATACCATAGTTGAAATCAGTTGACTGCAGTGTTAGACAGAACAAAGTGAATCCCTGCACCACAAAAATCCAGATAATTGATTTTTCTCCAAGCAATATATTATGTAGATTCTGCATCTACTCACCATACCAACAGCTAAGAAAAACTAAAAAGAACACTTGCAATTTTAGAGCCCAAACTTCAATTCTGATTATTCATAATGCTGCCTAAAATTCATCCAAATTTGTTAAAAGTAACTATGTCAGGTTCTATAGTTTATGGCATGCTGACAGGAGAAATGTGTAATAGGAGAATTGTTCTTTATAAGTTCATCCATTAGAAAGCATGTTATGGTTTCAACTAAACAACAAGGATAACCTACCCCATCGGATAAAAACTCCTAAACTCATCCTAATGAGATTAGTTCTCATTTAGGACCTCCACAAATTTAAACCCAAGTTCAAACACTCAAAACGAGAGTTGTCATGGAACTCAGCTAAAAGCATATATATTTGGGGTCTTAGAATAAGTGTGTTAAAAGCTGGGTTGTTTAGCTAAAAACTTGAACCAGCCAGCCTTTTGCTACCAAAAAATAAAAAATCTCATTTTCAATTTGCGCTCTAGTCACTTCTTAAATTTATTTAAACCAAGTTAAGTAGCGGACAAGGTTCAGGGAACTCAATGAAGACTGCTCATAATTATGTCCATAACTCAACCTACACTTTTGGTACTTTATGAATTTTTTTTCTTTTTTCATCTTACTGAAACTTACTTGCATCCAAACACTGCCTGAATTACATAAAGACTAGGACCCGTACCTCATTCTGGGGAACTTGATATGTGGAGTTATGGATTAGAAGGCTTTGGTTCATAAAGAAACGAAGTTGCATGATGGGAATGTTATCCAAATGCTTTAAACTGCTCCAAAGGAAAACAACAGAAATCAATCAGAGATGAAACCAGAAAAGAGGCTCGCAAACCACTCCATGTCCACAATCCAACCTGGTGTTGTAACAATAGTTCCATGGGCCTCCCTGGGAGCTGATTCTTTGGGCATTGACTTGTTTATCAAACTGGAATCAGGAAACACTTGCTTGTTAAGATATATAATATATAAATTTTCATATTCTGATCTCAAATATGTACCTCCAACACAATCTGATTGTAAACATCAGTTGGAAGATATGTGAAAGATGAGCCGCTGTCAACCAATGCTTTGAATCCAGATTGTTTAAGACAAGAATTACCAACACAATAAGACTCGACCTCAACAAGAAAAGCTTCGCTGAAACAATTAAGAAACTAGTTACTTTCTGCACGAACATGAAAAATTACAAAAGAGCAAGTTCAATAAGTCTAAGAGATTAAGAAAAATGCATTGGCTTAATAAAGATAACAATTTTCAAAGTAGTAGACAGAAGCCATACTATTTTCCTTGATTAGGCAGAAATGGTGTCGACTTTTGGGATGTATGTCCTTGGTCACCAAACAAAATTGTCCCAGAACCATTCTCATCAAAACAGAGCGAAAAAGACTTCTGAATCAATCCAGCTTTCGCAAGCAAACTTGGAACAGACATGTTTCCAGGTCCTAGTCCCATGACACCATCAGGGGCAGCTCCATCCAAATAACCACCAGTTTGTTTCCTACCACAGCTGCATCACAAACCAAAAAAACATAACTTTTAGTCATAACTATACTAACCCATGAAGCTAAAGACAGTTATGAGACAAAAAAAAAAAAAGCAATATAATCACCCCAAAATAACAGAAGCCTGCACACTTCTTTGTGTTGAATTATCAGTAACTGAAGCCAAATGCAATTTATCTTCAACCAAAAACCCAGAACTTGAAGTATTTCCAGGATCAGCATAATTAGCAATATAAGGACAAGGATCCTCCTTAAGATTTTTACAATGAGAACCCAATTCACAAAGCTGATGGCTACAAGAGAGATGCCTACTTGTACTTGATAAAGATGGACGATACTCGCTCAAATCTTTATCCTGCATTAATCAAAGGATGCCCCACCAAGGAGCACCTGCCAAAATCAATCATTGCAAAATTAAACACTAAAATCCTAACCACAACATTTCAAAAATTGAATCTTTTCTTTTAGCATACTAACCAAAGAATCATAGAAACTCGCAGATAAAGGAGCACACTGTATGCAATCACATGGAACCCACAATAAGTCACTACCAGCATCTAATGCAACAAGAAATGATACATTTGGTGTCCCTATGTCAATCCACGTGTAATGCAACCTGCAAACATTAAAAAAATAATAATTTTCTTGCTTAATTTTCTCGGTAACCAAACAGGGCTTAAACCGAAAAAAAAAACATTATTAACTAACTGACCAGTCAAGATCGTTGTCAAAGAAGAAAGTGCGGCTTCCATGAGAAGGAAAGAGAAGCTGATTCTGAGTACCCAACTTCATTTTCTGGTGTTTCAGGTCGTTACTGAGCAGCAACTGTAAGTACTGAAAGCTATTCTTTTCAGGCCATGTTTGGTGGTAGCTACTACTACTACTTCTTGAAGCTAAAAGCGATTTGGCTTCGTGGGAGAAGCGGTGAATGAGCTTAGAAGAGAAAGTGAGTCCAAGAGAAGGATTAAAGAGAAAACAAAACGAAATCAGCAGCGCCACCGCACGATCCGCCGTCATTGTAATTAATTAAAGCGGAGGTGGTGATGGTAAAAATGAAATGCTTGGAGGGGGTGAAGTGCGCAGGAGGAGAGAGAGAGAGAGTTAAATAATGAATGAATTTGAAATTTTGGTTTTTGAATTTTTTTTTTCTTTTGGCGACGAGTCTTTGTGTACTGCAGCGGAAAGTGGAAAAAAGCTACTCTAACTCACTGCACCACTCAGCTAATAAGTAGTAATAATAAAACTCCTTTTTATTATATTATTTCTATAATAATTTTGGATACTTATTATTATTTATTTCAAAATATTAAATGTTAAGTAATTTAGATAAAATTTTAATCTAATTGAAAATATAATTATTATATTTTTAAGTAATAATATAAATATTATTTTGATCAAAATAAATAATATATATTACATAAAATAAAAATAATAAAAAAATAAGTTCGTACATCCGGTGGATATAATTCTAGTTTAAGTATATAAGACCCATATAAAATTACACATGAGCAAAATAATATATTTTAATTTTTTTTGAGTATGATCTTTTATATTATAATTTTTTTTAAGAGAGGTCAATGAGGGAGTAGGGATTGAACCATTGATTTCAATCAATACCTTAATCTTATGGTTGGATGATAAACCATCCGTTTTAGACAAATTAGGCAAACAATATATTTCAACTACAATTTGATAAAAAGCAAAAATAAATCAATAATTTTAGAATAAAGAATAATAAATTCTGAAATATTTTAGTGTTTTACTTGAGGTCTAACTCAAGTGGTAAGAGCTTTTACTCTTGGAAGGGAGAGCTATTGGGTTCAATTCCTCTCTCTCACACTAGGCATGTGAGATACCACTTTAGTGGTGATTCATAAAAATAATTTTCAAAATATACTAATAACTAACTGCTAACTACCTCATATCCGTCCTGATGATGCTTGATCCGCATCAAGTCCTGAAATATTGACTTTGTCAAAAAAAATATATATATATATATATATTAATGTTTTTAGAGGGTATTAAAATAGGGGAAAAAAAAGTGAAAAAGGAGAATTGGGTCAAGAAAAAGTCAAAAAAGAAAACAAAAAAATTTAAAAGAATTAGCAGGAGAGCGACACGTCAAAGGGTCAGGTGGATGAGGTGTCGACAGAGTAGAGGATAGGGTTAAAAGGTCGCACGTGAAATTATTAGATCAGATAATGGGATCCTTATTGAAAAAGCAAAGTTACCCAAACCCAATAAAACATTATAAAGCCCATCACATATTATAAGGTTCAATCCAAAATGCCCATCTGTTGCTCTACTCATCATTAAACCACTTTAATGGCACCGACCATATTATATTTAAGGAAAAAGTGTCTCTGGGGCAAAATTACACTTTTGCCCCCTGAGATTTTTATAATTATAAATATATAAATAAATTAAAAAATATAATATAATATATGAATTTATAAATTATGACACGACGGGTTACCCAGTTCTTTTTTAGGATTTAGATTTTGTCAATTTAATTAATTAAATAATTAAAATATATATTTTTTATTATTATATAATTTTTATATTATACAAAAATAAATAAATATTATATTATATGAGTTTGTAAATTATGACACGACGGGTTCACCCAGTTCTTTTTTAGGTTTTAGATTTTGTCAATTTATTTAATTAAATAATTAAAATATATATTACTTAATTATTATATAATTTTTTCATTATTAATAAAATAAGGACAGAAGTGTAATTCTGTTTAGCGCGATAGGTATCGCTCACAACGATACCTATAAGAGCCCTATATTTAATGATTATATGTACAGTATTATCACTCAACAAATAAAGATAAAAATTTACTCTTAAAAATTATTTATTTGTCCCATTAGTAGTGGCATTTGAATGAGTGAGAAACAATTTAAAAATTTTTACATCGAGCAATAACACTATTCATATCACTTCTTGCAACATAAATTATTATCCTTAATAATTTCATAACTAATAATATATAAATTAATTATTCTAGAGGGTTTTCTTAGTGATATAAATCCTCACTCAATTTACATATGGAATATTTTATAGCTAAAGATTTTGTATTTTTATTTTTATTAGTTTAATTTTTTTAAAATAATCAGCTACAAAGTATAAATAAAAATTAATTTTTATATATATGCAGGTGTAAAAAAATCTCATAATTGTGTAAAATATATAATTATCGAGTATCTATCTATTCTTTAATTTGCTAGTGTTGCACTTTTTATTTCTTAGTACTAAGCTCAAAGTGAAAAAGCAAATTCGTTTGGATGATTATGTCAATGGTTTCAATCACACGCAAAATGAGAAATTTAAGCTAAAAAAGTAAGAAAAAAAAAGTTATTGATTTGCAAATGGTTCCTACTTTTAGATTTTTTTTTTTTTTTAGAGAAAATTTTGATTGTGTTTTCCTAATCAGACATTACATTGATACAAATGTAATTAAATATGAGATTAAAAAAAGTGCTAAAAAAATGTAATTAAATATGATATTATCCCTTAAGTGAGGTCAGAGGTTCAAACATCACTCATGTATGGAAATGCCTTGATTGAGAGTACTTTACCCATTCGTGGGCCGACCCGGTGTGAGCGGAGATTAGTCTGAATATGGTACGGGTTTAAAGATGCCTCCCATAGTTGGAGCCCGTCCAGAACACTTCGTGGGCATACTAAAAAAAAAAGTGCTAAAAAACTACTAATTGTAAAGATAATTGCATGAATAGCGGTAGATAAGTATACTTTTATTTGTAATTATAAGTGAGAAAATGTTACTTTCATACTACTTTTTTTTATACCATTAGATTTGATATTAAAATATATTTAGTTAATAATATAATGTTAAATTAGACGGGATAAAAAAAAATTGGTATAAAAATATTCAGTTAAATAAGAATATTTAAAAAATTGGTGTGAAACATGTTTTACTCTATAAATATTTAATTCCAAATTCTTATCTCTGAAAGCATATATATATATATATGTATTGACCAACTTGTACATGTAGCAACAAGCCTCAGCACATTCCTTGATATATATTTTTTAGTCAAGTCATAGTCATATAGTCATTGAAATTGATATGAAGAGATTGATTTAGACTCCTATTATGCGAACTTAGTTGAGAATCAACATCAATTTCAGCATCTTTCAAGAAAACTAATCTTAACTAATTAATCAACTCAATCATTTTTTAGCATCTTTTGCTTAATGATAATAATTAAGTAATTAATTAATTAATCCTAACATTCACTACATGCATGTTGCATATTTATGTACATGCATATATATAGGGTTCTTGAACTTAATAATCAGCAAGAACTTGATTCAAGCTTCAAGCTTCAATAAAATCTTGTACAATGGGCAAGAAGCAAATTATTGGCAAAGCATCATCAAGAATTTGCAAGAATAACAATGAGAAGCAGAAATTGAGCGGCTATATAAAAGTGCTACGACCCAAAGTTTATATAACCGATAGGTCCAATTTCAAGAACCTGGTTCAAGAGCTAACTGGTAACAATAACAATGTTGCAAGATTTACAGGCTCACACCCACCGGAAATAAATAAAGAAGCTCCGGCAGTAGCTGTGGAAGTTCGAGCAGAGCAACAGGAAGAAAGTAGCATGGAGGGATCTTTGAATTCATGGAACCAAGTGTTACTTCTGGATGAAGAAATTAATCAATCTTGGAACCAAATTTATGAGGATGTTGCAGCATTTGATGATTCATCGATTCATCAGCAGGAGGAGTTATCAAATGTTTCGGACCTCGAGTCGTGGCTTTTAGATGATATTGATCATGATCATGACCCATTATTTTCTTCTTTTGGTGATGGTTTTATTCCTCAGATTGACAGCGAGATCACAAGTTTTGTAGGACGTTGTCAAAGTTCAGAATTGTCACTAGAACAGCATCTGGCAAACCCAATTCTTGATTCTTTTTCTTACAACTATAATGATTTGTATAAATTCTGAATTGGTAAATCTTGTAATTAGCATATATAATTAAATGCAATTTTTGTAGTCTTTTATATTGAACAGTGTATTCTTCAAAAAAAAAAAAATGAATGTATTGTACAATTTTAAGGCAACAACTATATATGCAATTCATTTTTCTCCAATAATATTATGAGGTAAATCAATTCATACTGTCGTTGATTGTCAAATTAATTTTCACCTAATGGAAAAAATAATATCTTTAGTTTTAAAGTAAGAAATAGCAAAAAAATATAATAAGTATATTATATATGGTTCTCTTTGTAATATAGAAATAACTGTATAGTGTGTACATACAAGTATGATTTAATATTTATTGAAAAATTTAGGAGGTTCCAAAAGCAATCTTTACCATAATCATAAAATTAAAAAATTGGACATTTGGGTGTTTCTGATTGATGTGCTTGCTATACAAGGAATTTAGCTGGAATTCATCCAATATTATGACTGAATCAATAGAAAAGAAAATAGTGGTCTTTGTTGATGGGCTTCAACTTTTATAATTTTAGTTCAATTCCCAGAAACATTTACATTTTGCTATGTTTTTAATAAACAATAAACTAATTAATTAAAAAAAAATTTACTGTAACTTTCAACTTACAAACTAAAATATAAATGACAATGGCATATAATTAATCTATTTAGAAACAGTTGGAATGATAATTTATATTTTAAAACAGGCATGTTCGTTTTTATTTGCAATGTTAGCTCAAGTAGACTTGAAAAATGAAAAAAAAAAAAATTATTCGGACCAAATTTATATTCATAACTGAACATAAAATAATGTTATTTTTAATGTTACATTTCCATTTTGTATTCAAAAGATTTGAATGCGTTTATTTTGTTGACTACTGACCATCATGGTAGAAGAGGGGAATTTTTTAATTCTTAAAACATCATTAATTGACATTTTAAACTTCATGGATAAATTATTCTATTTGATGTTCTTAATCTAAAGATTAATAAATAAATATATATATATATATATATATATATATATATATATATATATATATAGATAGATATGCCAATAGATACATGACAACTCCCTGTCCAACTTATCTTCGTTTATTTATTCTTCCCCTCAGAAAAAAAAAATTCCATAATTTCTATCCTTGAATTTACACTTTGACTGGATTGTACACATATATCTCTAGTAAGTTATATGATAAGAATATTTAACTGGTTTATGATTATAAACAATAGTCATATTAAAGTCTGTTTATAGTACTGCCTCACAAACATTTGATCAAAATATATTTTCCAATTGAATAATTGTATAATTAATAAACAAACAATATTTCATTCAACATTCTGAAATAAAAGTAAATAAAAATAAAAATAAAAATAGTGATTCAAAAGCAATTTTTAAAGTATAATATTCTATTTTTCAAAAAAAAAAAAGTATAACATTCTAATTTTGTCATTATTAATTTGTAAGATTAATTTTTTCACATAATTTAAAGAGAAATAATTATTTTTTATTGTATAGTCCATCAATACTTACATCGATTAATCTCTATATTAATAATAATAATAATAACAAACAGACAAAATAGGCATTTTTCCAACATCATTTTCAGCATCATTTGTTAATTAATATATTGTTCATTAACCTTTGGATTAATCATACAAACACATGTATATATAAAAAGGTCTTTGTATCCTCAGGTAATGCAAAGGCAACTAATTGAAGTGAAGCTAATATCAAAGCCCAGAAATCTTTTAGTAAAGATGGAGAAGAAGAAGATATCTAAGAACAAGGAGAAGAAAAATTTGCAGAGCCTAATAAGAGTGTTAAGACCCCATGTCTATATTACTGATAGCTCAACCTTCAAGACCCTTGTTCAACACCTTACTGGCAATAATATTGGAAGCACTACAGCTTCAACTTCTTCACCTCCTCTTCTAAATTCAATGAAATCCAATGATGATCACCATCAAATAGCGCAGCCAATCACTTATCTTGAAGATGAAGAAAGAGATTACCAAAGTAGCACAGAGTACATGGATTCATTTGATTCTTGGAACCATAAAGCTGTGCATGAAGGAATGATTAACCAAGTGTGTATGAAACAGCAGATGGATTTGGTAGCAGTGAGGGAGATTGAGTCATGGCTCTTGGATTTATATTGAGCCAATTTCTTTCAGTAAGGATACAGGCTAGGTTAAAATTCTTTAAATGTACATTACACTTTTATTTATTATTGTTCATGAACATGTGTGGAATAATTCAATTTATTGTGATAATTATTTCGAAAAAATTAATTTAATAATTTTGAAGATTTATCTAATTGGATCATGCAATTTTATTTTATTTTTGCAATATATAAAATTCAATTATAAGGGTAAAAAATGAACTTATTACTTATTTTTTAAAATAATTGAAGATTTGCGCCCGATGGATAAAGCGCTGGTCTACATAACCAGAGATTGTGGGTTCGATTCTTAGCGAAGTCATTGTGAGGTTATTTTTCATATTATGTATTGTTTGGTGGTGAAAGTTTTCACTAGGGTCAAAAGCAAATAATTGATGCTGATTCACTTTATGTGTTTTTGCTGAAGAAAGTTTTCACAGATTATTTTCTAAATCACTTGTGTGTTTTTGAACTTCTCAAAGCCACCTTATTTGGGAAGAAAATGGTGATATACTTATCCTTTGTTTGGGAAGAAAATG
>CATIWO010630541.1:0-13674 GCA_949673435.1 Macaranga tanarius
GTGATGGATAGTTGTTATAAATGAAGTAGTGTGGGTTGAAATATTTTGGAAGTGTATTTTGACATTACAGGTTTTGAGTTACTCTATTTTTAGGGGAAACTCTGCCGAAATTTTCTTAAAATTTTTCATTTAGGCTTACTACGGGTTTTGGAAGCATATCTCTTTCCCATTCCCTAGTGCCGGTCACGTACCTTAGGTTTGGGTCGTGACATTAACTTTTTAAATACTACGCGGGTGTCCCTAGCCACATAAATAATTACTCCCGTGCCCTAGCCTTCAAACACGTGATCTTCTCCCTCACCTGCGCCTACTGTTACACACCTTCTCCAACGCAACTTTCATTTTCTCCCTCAGCTACCAAAAAAACGACATTAACAACCCTCTAAATAACAAAAATCCCTCCTAAAAATACATCAATCTTCAATCAAAATACAAAAAACATACTCCATTCAATCAATAAGCAAAAAACAACCGAACAGAGAAGCAAGCAAAAGTGAATCACAAAGGAAAAAACTAGAATTGCATATCACAGGTACATTACTCTTTTTTTAATAATTTCGATTTCTTTTAAATCAATTACATTCCTCAAATAAAAATTTTAATCATTAAATTCAAACAAATCAAGTCATAAAAAAATTTTAGTTTCCAAACAATTCATATAAAACACTTTCTCTCACAAAAAAATAGTATACATTATTTTTCTTATTCAAAAACTATCATATAATAGTCAAAAATCTATACCTATCACTTCAAAAATTCAAAAATCAGATCTTTATCGACCTAATAAAAAATTCAAAAATTCTATATACTTTTTGTTTAATATAGAATCTTTTTGGTTTATTTCACGTTTTTGATACGCCTTATACTTGCACAAATTCTATATACTTTTTTTTTTCAAATTTAGAATACTTTTGGTTTCCTTTACATTTCTAATAATTCTTTTACTTGCAGAAATTCTGTATTTTTTTTATTTTGAATTTATAGTATTTTTGGTTTACTTCACATTTCTGATACGTTTTTGATACTTGCAGGAATGGAGCAATTACTTGCATTTATTCATTACAATGGACAATGGAATGATGCTTTCACTTATGAAAACTTTCAAGTCACTGGAATACAAATTCCAAACAGCTGTACCTACCAAAACCTCATCAAACTGGTATCCACTCATCTGAAAATAGAAAATGAAGAAAACCTGCTACAAATCAACTACCAAGTCAAAGAATAGTACTCATCATTACAAATAGAAGATGATTCAACACTACAATTCTATATCCAATTGAAGAGCAAAGAAACTGACAGCATAAAGTATCCATTGTATATCACTATCCAAGAAAAATAAAACGAAAATAGATTCTTCGACTCTCCAACTACAACAAAAGCACTATCAGAGAATCAGAGCACAAATATACAGGAAACAGATAAAACTTTAGATCTCATTGAATATGTAAAATATATTAGAAAAGAAAATGAACAACAAGAAGTCCAAAGCCCTATATGTCAGCAACTGATCATATCTGACAGGAATTGCAGTGATATAAAGCCTCAGTAACTCTACAAAGACAAAGAGACGCTCAAATCAGTGGACACTTTACATGCAATATCCAAAAACTTCTAATTCAGAGTCCTAAAATCCTATAAGCAGAAGTATTACCTCAATTGCTTTGACGATAATTGCAGCTGGAAATTAAGAGCGACAAGATATAAAAATGATAGTATGCAAATAGCATAGTAATTTAGAATTATTTTGTTGACTTTTTAATTAATTTTCATTTGCATTATGTTTAATTATATGTTATCATTGTTAGTTTTATGTTTTTGGTGTGCTTTTATGTTGTTTATATGATTTATAGGTTCTTTTATACTAATCTCAAGCTTAAAGTTGATTTAGAGTGCATTGGAATGAAGTTTGGTGATTAAAAAGTCAAAGGAGGCATTTCAGGACCTATGCCGACTCATGACAGCAAGTAGTTGTGCCAAGTCACTCCTTTATGCCGACTCATCCTTGCTGCCTGTGCCGACTTGAGCTAGCCTTCCAGCCCTATGCCGACTCGTGCCACTATGCCGAGTCATCACAGAGGGCAACCTCACCGACTCACACTCGACTCGGCACAGTGTGCCGAGTAGTTTTAGCATATATTCTTCGTACCTTTTCCAATTTGACCCCTTTCTGAAAGTGTACGAGTTTGGATGTTTAGAAAGCCTATAAATATATGAATTGGCTGTATTTTAGACATAATTACATATCAGAAAATACTTAGTTTATTTGTCTAAAGTATTAGTTTTGTTTAGTTAGTATTATTATTGCAATTCAATCTATCAAGAGAAGATCATTCAAATAAGTCAAGGATTCATTAAGAAGGCTACCTACATTCAAGTTCTATCTTTCTCTCTTTTAGTACTTGATGTTATTTATACCTTTTTGTTGTTTAATTGTGTTTATCATGTACTTTGGCTAAGCCACTATTTATTAAAATTGCAAGGAAGAATGAATCAATGAATTACATCTTTTAATTTATATTATATGAATGATTTGAATTTAATTGTGAGTTTGAATATATTGTATATGATTGACCACCATATATGACTTGTTAATCAAATTGTATGTAAGAAGAGTTGGTACACTTTGGTGGAAATACAAATGAATTCACTAAAGGTTATGAAATCATTTGGAGACAAGGATTTCTATTTAAAGGAAAAATTATAAACCTTGCATGGTAATTTTATGGATTTTATTTATCTCTACAATGACATGAGAATGCTTGTAGACTCTAAATAAAATTACCTTTAATTGACAATGAGAGTTTCTTTTAAGGACTTTAAGTTTAAATGACAATGAGAATTGCACTTATGCCTTATACCATGTTTTATAATTATTTCATGTAATCACTTATTTATTTCTTGTAATTTTTGATAATTTCCGAATTGTAGTTCTAATGAACCCTATTTAAACTTGATATTTAGAATAATTAATTTAGTTAGCATAATTAGTAATTAATTAGAATAGTTAGAGTAATTTAATAATTTTCATTATTACTATTTGCCTATCCATCCAACTATCTATCCGGTTAATACTAAATTACTCCAAATTTTTGAGTGCTCGATGCCCTACTTACTCTATACTTAGTCTTAAAGACTAGGGTATTATAATTTGACCCACACCAAGTTTTGGCACCGTTGCCGAGGAATTTGTATAGAATTTATATTAACTTAGGGTAGAGAAAGGTTGTTTTATTTTATTTTTGTTATTTTGTCATTTTTATTTTTATAATAAATTGTTTCTTTGATTATTTGATTTTGATTGTTTTCATGATGAGACTTAGTAGAAGTGCTAGTGATATTTTACATTTTGATCCCAAAATTGAGTTAACTTTACGTGCTTTGCATAGGGAACAAAGGAAAGAAAGAGTGAATCAGCAAAATTTGAACATCATGACAGAACTGGAGAGATGTACTTTGGGCAATTTTGCTATGCCTGATATCACGGGTAATTTTGGAGAAATTGTGGCTCCATCAATAGCCAACAATAACTTTTAAATTAAACCAAACATCATACAAATGGTGCAAAATAATCAGTTTAGAGGTCTACAAGGATAAGATCCATATGATCATATATTGACTTTTCTCAATACGTGTGCTACCTTCAAGATAAATGGAGTGACAGATGATGCGATAAGACTTAGGCTTTTTCCATTTTCAGTCAAAGAAAAGGCACAACTTTGGCTTACTAGTTTGCCTAGTGAATCAATCACTACTTGGGACCAATTGAAGCAAGCATTTCTTTACAAGTATTTTCCATCACAAAAGACCACCAAGTTTCACAATTAGATCACTACTTTCAAGCAAAGTGAGAGTGAGACTATCTATGTGGCTTGGGAGAGATCAAGGAGCTTCAAAGGCAATATCCACACTATGGCTTGCCCGATTGGATGATCCCTCAAATTTTCTACAATGGGTTAACAGATGAGAATAAAAATATTGTCAACGCAGCCTCTAGTGGGAAATGAATGGATAAAACGGCTAAAGAGGCTGTTATTCTACTTGAAAAGCTTGCATCTCAAGGATATGAATCAACAATGGCAAAAGCAAGAGGAGTTTTGGAGCTTGACACCATCAACTTATTAAGTGCTAAGGTAAATACTCTCACCAAGTTGGTAAGTAAATCTCAAGTTAACTCTGTTGATAATGCTAATGTTGCTTGTGAGCTTTGTGGAGGATCTCATTCATATTCTTAATGCAATATAAATTCTAATGCCAATGAAGATGTGAGTTTTGTACAAAGAGCTTTTAACTAAAGAGGGGGGGTGAATTCAAATACATATAACCTTCAATGGAGAAACCATCCCAGATTCTCTTGGTTAAATCCATCCTCTCAACTAAACACTTTTTTTAACCCAATTTTTTCCAAACCACAAAACCCACCCAATTTTCCTATGAAACCAAATCATCCTTCTTTTAATCCACAACTACCACCAAAGTCTAACTTAGAAGGTCTTATAGAGTAATTCATAAACCAACAATCAACCATCAACAAACAATATGAGGACCAATTCAAGCAACTCAATACAAGAATTGATCAACTTATTTTAAACAATAGAATCCTTAAAAACTAAATTGTACAACAAGCCCCTTCAACCCCTCAACCTTTAGGAAGACTACCTAGTCAACCTGAATTTTAGCCTAAAAAATCTTGTCAAATCATAAACTCGAGAAGTGATAAGGAAGATGGAGATACTTCATCAAATAAGAAGAAAATGGTGAATGAGGATGATGATGAGGGTGTGGTGAATTCGAAGGTAGATGATGGTATGAAAGATAAAAAGGATGATAAGTGTAGTGTGGAAGAGAAGATTACTTAACAAGTACCAAGCAATAACGGAGAGCCCAAGGTTGACCTTAGAACTTTACCTTTCTCACAAAGGTTTATAAGGCGTAATCTTGACAAGCAATTTAGTAAATTTCTTGATTATATGAAAGACATAACTATTACTATATCCTTTATGGATGCCATTCAAGATATGCCCTCTCAGGGTAAATTTTTAAAAGATATTATTAATCATAAGGGTAAGATGGAAGAGTATGGACTAGTTTTACTAGTTGAAGAGTCTAAGAAAATGTTCACAAGGACACCACTAAAACTCAAAGATCCAGGTTCTTTTACTATTCCTTGTAGAATTTATGATATTGAATTTAATAAATCTTTGAATGATATAGGTGCTAGTATGAGTTTAATGCCTTATTCCATTTATGAGAAAATAGATGAAAGTGAATTAAAGCCTACTACCATGTGTTTTTTTATGGCAAATAAGTCTATTAAATATCCACTTAGTGTGCTTGAAAATGTACCCACCAAAGTAGGTAAGTTTATTATTACTGTAGATTTTGTAGTGATGGATATGGAAGAAGACTTCGAAATACCTATATTATTAGGAAGGCCGTTTTTAGTGACCGCGGGGGTGGTCATTGATATGAAAAATGGCAAAGTTAAGGTGGAAGTGAATGATGAGACCATAGTTTTTTATGTTTATAAAATGATTAAGACAACTCCATCTATTGAAGTTTGTGAAAGAATAAACTCACTTGATATAATTGATGAATGTATGAAAGATATTGTACATGAGTATGTAGGTAAGGGCCCTTTGGCGATTTCTAAGTCACAAGGGGTTGATGCAAAATGTTCCAAAAAAAGGGTTGTGGCTTGTGTAAGCATTTTGGAATTATCTCCATATACTATTCCTTATAGGTATCAAAGATATGAGCCACTAAAGAAGGAGGATGATCCTAAGCCTTCTTTACCAAGTGAAGCACCTAATTTGGGGCTTAAACCTTTGCCTTCCACTCTAAGGTACATATTTCTTGATTCCAATTCTAATTTTCCTTTTATTGTAAATTCTTTACTACCTAATGATAAGATGAATGCTTTATGTGATGTTTTAAATAAACATAAGGGAGTAATAGGATATTCAATCAATGATCTAAAAGGACTAAGCCCAACTATTTGTATGCATAGAATCCTTTTAAAAGATGATGCTAAGCCTACTATAGAAGCTCAAAGGAGGCTAAATCCCACTCTTAAGGAAGTGATTAAGTTGCTTGACAATGGGATCATATATTCCATTAGTAATAGTAAATAGGTAAGCCCCATTCAAGTTGTTCTTAAAAAGGGTGGCTTGACTGTTGTGCAAAATGAACATAATGACTTAGTGCCTACTAGGACTATCACAGGTTGGCATATATATATTGACTATAGAAAGTTAAATAAAGCAACTAGGAAAGATCATTTTCCATTGCCTTTTATTGATCAAGTTATAGAGAGATTAGCAAAGTTTTTCTATTTTTGTTATCTTGATGGGCTTAGTGGCTTTAATCAAATTTCTATTCATCCCGAAGACCAAACTAAGACCACTTTTACTTATCTATATAGTACTTTTCCTTTTAGGTGTATGCCTTTTGGCTTATGTAATGCTCCCACTACTTTCCAGAGATGCATGTTTTCAATATTTAGTGATTTAATTAGATAATTGTGTTGAGGTATTCATAGACGACTTTAGTGTTTATGGATCTAACTTTGTAAATTATCTAGAAAATCTTTCTAAAGTTCTTGATAGGTGCAAGAAGCATGGATTAGTACTTAATTGGGAGAAGTGCCACTTTATAGCATAAAAAGGGATTGTTCTTGGGCATTTGGTCTCACAAACAGGTATTGAAGTTGATAAAGCAAAGATTGAAGTCATTGTTAGTTTGCCACCTCCAAAGTATGTTAAGGATATAGGATCTTCCTTATATGTGTGGGTTTCTATAGAAGATTCATCCAAGATTTTTCCAAAATAGCAAAACCATTATGCAAACTACTTACTAAGGAGGCTGTTTTCGAGTTTGATGATGCATGCATGGATGCATTTAGGACTTTGAAGAAAGCTCTTATAGTACTAGTTTTGCAACCACCTAATTGGGAGCAACTATTTGAGATCATGTGTGATGTAAGTAACTTTGTGGTTAGGGCTATTTTGGGGCAAAGAAAAGAAGGCAAGCCTTATATGATTTATTATGCTGGCAAACTACTTGATGATGCTCAAATTAATTATACCACCACATAAAAAGAGTTGCTTTCAATTATTTATGCATTTGACAAGTTTAGAGCACATCTTGTGGGGCAAAAGGTCATTGTGTATTCCGATCCTACTGCCCTCAAGTATCTTCTAAGCAAGAAAGATGTCAAACTAAGGCTCTTAAGGTGGATCCTAATGCTTCAAGAGTTTGATTGGGAAGTGAGAGATAAGAAAGGAAGTGAGAACCTTATTGCAGATCACTTATCAAGACTAGATCAAGAGGAATTGAACAAGAATGATGATTGTGTGCCAATCAATGAGTCATTTCATGGTGAACATCTTCTTACTTTGGCTTCTAAAGAACTTCCATGGTTTACGGATTTTGTAAACTATCTTGTAAATGGAGTTCTTCCTTATGGGCTTGATTATAGGCAAAAGAAGAAATTGTTGCATGATAGTAAGTTATACTATTGGAAGAAACCTTTGCTTTATAAGATATGTAGAGACAGTTTGATATAAAGGTGTATTCCTCAAGATGAAGTTCAAGATGTTTTAAGACATTGTCATTCCTTAGATGTAGGTGGATATTTTGGTTCATAAAAGACAACTTCTAAGGTACTACAATCTAGTTTTTAGTGGCCTACTTTATTTAAGGATGCTAGAGATTTTATGTTTAAATATGATAGATGCCAAGGAATGGGTAATTTGTCTTAGAAATATGAGATGCCTTTGAAAGGAATTTTTGAAGTAGAGATTTTTGATGTATGGGGCATTGACTTCATGGGTCCCTTTCCTAGTTCTTTGGGTTATAAGTATATTATAGTCATAGTTGATTATGTCTCAAAGTGGGTTGAAGCAATGGCTACTACTACTAATGATGCTAAGGTTGTCAAGAAAATGCTTAAGAAAATTATTTTTCTAAGGTTTGGCACTCCTAGAGCATTAATTAGTGATGGTGGTTCACACTTTTGTAATTATATAATTGAGACTCTTTTGAAGAAGTATGGGGTAACACATAAGGTGGCTACTCTATATCACACATAAATAAGTGGGCAAGTTGAGGTAAGTAATAGAGAGATCAAATGAATTTTAGAGAAAATAGTTTCTTCGTTAAGGAAGGATTGGGCATTGAAGTTAGATGATACCTTGTGGACATATAAAATAGCATTTAAAACATCCATAGGCCTTACTCCTTACCAATTGATCTATTGGAAGTCTTTTCACTTGCCCATAGAACTTGAGCATAAGGCATATTGGGCAACAAGGGCTTTGAATTTTGATTTGAAGAAAGCGGAAATGAAAAGGTTACTTCAACTAAATGAATTGGAGGAGCTACGAATGAATGCCTATGAGAATGCCTATGAGTAGCACATGTTGGAGATGATGTTCATGAGAAAGAGCAAAATGTGGGAGATAAGGAGAACCAAGAAAATATCCCTAAAGATGATGCACCTATTCCTTCTTATCCTATACAAGGAGGTATGAGTGGCTCTTCTAGTCATGAGTTGCCTATTTGGGACTAAGTATTGACAATCTAAAGAGCCATGCAACAACAATTAAGTGGAATGGAGATTTTTAACCATCAACTAGCTCACCGCCAACGCCAAATGGAGTACAAGATGTAATAATACTTCACCCGTTGCAGATACACCATTAAGTCTCCACTACCATCTCCTTCGGATGATTGAGGGAGTTTATCCTTTTCTCTACTTTTGTTTATATTAGTGTTATGTTTATTTTGTTTATGTTTCATAGTTGTTATGCATAATTCATATTGTCATTTTTTTTATGTTTAGGTTGTTTATGCATATTTGCCATGATTATTTTGCATTAATTTATCTTCTCTGCAACAATAAGTATGCCTCTTTTCTAGTTCATTTTGATTTTGTATGAAGTTTTACTTTTATACTATGTTAATTTTTATTTTGTATGCTCAATTGATAGAATCTTTAAGTTTCATGAAGTATAGTCTTTAAGTTTTACTTATTATCTCTTTTTATTATTTTCAAAATCTAAAGAATTTTTAGTCCACTTTCTAACTATGCTTAAGGCTAAGATGCTAAGGATTTAAGCTTAAGTTTCTTAGGACTTAGGTAGTTTAAGAGAAACTATAGCCATAATACGAAAGACTAGCATTTCAATAATGGATGAGGACACGAAAATTTTTTTAAAAAAAATAAATAGTTAAAAATTTTTTATAGAAAAATTTATGCTTGTTATGTGATGTATCTTGAGTAAGTTGTGTGCAAGTAAGTTTTCTCCTTAATTGCATTCATTCGGAAAGAGTATGTAACATTACAAGTATAAAGAATTTTTTTTGTTTTTGTAGAATGCAGCATAAAATGCACCCACTTAAGAAAAAAAAGAAGAAAAAAGTTATGTACCTAAAAAAGCCATAAAAACGTTAGTTTATTCGTGTACTTAATTTTTATCCCAAAGGCTGCTTGTATTTTTAGAAATCTTAAGTTTGAAGAATTAATATTTTTGTTAGATAGCTTGGTTAGCACTTTGACTTTGTATTCTTGATTTTGTTATTAATAGATTGAGATAATGTGTTAAACTTATTGCCTATACTATGAGACTTGCTTCCTTTATCATTGTTGAGCATTGAAAGTTAATTGTTAACTATCTTATTCTACAAAATTTCTTTCATTATTAGAATAACTTGTTAAGATGGCTACATTTCTTTTAGAGAGGATGAAATTTTTGTTGTTTTTCTTGCTTAGATTTTTGTTTCTTGCTTGAGGACAAGTAAGGTCTAAGTGTGGGGAAATTTGATAGTATGCAAATAGCATAGTAATATAGGATCATTTTGTTGACTTTTTAATTAATTTGCATTTGCATTATGTTTAATTATATATTATTATTGTTAGTTTTTTGTTTTTGGTGTACTTTTATGTTGTTTATATAATTTATAGGTTCTTTTGGATTAATCTCAAGCTTAAAATTGATTTGGAGTGCATTGGAATGAAGTTTGGTGATTAAAAAGTCAAAGGAGGCATTTCAGGACCTATGTCGACTCGTTCTAGGCGTGCTGACTCGTGATAGCGAGTAGCCATGCCGAGTCACTCCTCCGTGCCGAGTCATCCTTGCTACCTGTGCCGACTCGAGCCAACCTTCCAGCCCTATGCCGACTCGTGCCACTGTGCCGAGTTGTGGTAGAGGGCAACCGTGCTGAGTTATGGCAGAGGGAAACCGTGCCGACTCACACTCGACTCGGCACGGTGTGCCGAGTAGTTTTAGCACCTATTCTTTGCACCTTTTCCAATTTGACCCCTTTCCGAAAGTGTATGAGTTTGGATGTTTAAGAGGCCTATAAATACATGTATTGGCTGCATTTTAGACATAATTACATATCAGAAAACACTTAGTTTATTTGTCTAAAGTATTAGTTTTGTTTAATTAGTATTATTATTGCAATTCAATCTATCAAGAGAAGATCACTCAAGCAAGTCAAGGATTCATCAAGAAGGCTATCTACATTCATGTTCTATCTTTCTCTCTTTTAGTACTTGATGTTATTTATACATTTTTATTGTTTAATTGTGTTTATCATGTCCCTTGACTAAGCCATTGTTTGTTAGAATTACAAGGAAGAATGAATCAATGAATTACATCTTTTAATTTATATTATATGAATGATTTGATTTTAATTGTGAGTTTGAATGTGTTGTATATGATTGGCCACCATATATGACTTATTAATCAATTGTATGCAATGAGAGTTGGTGCACTTTGGTGGAAATACAATTGAATTCACCAAAAGTTATGAAATCACTTAGAGACAAAGATTTCTATTTAAAGGAAAAATTATAAACCTTGCATAGTAATTTTATGGATTTTGTTTATCTCGACAATGGCATGAGAATGCTTGTAGACTCTAAATGAAATTTTCTTTGATTGACAATGAGAGTTACTTTTAAGGACTTTAAGGTTAAATGACAATGAGAATTGCACTTATTCCTTATACCATATTTTATAATCATTTCATGTAATCACTTGTTTATTTCTTGTAATTCTTGATAATTTCTTAATTGTAGTTCTAATGAACCCTATTTAAACTTGATATTTAGAATAATTAATTTAGTTAGCATAATTAGTAATTAATTAGAATAGTTAGAGTAATTTAACAATCTTCATTATTACTATTTGCCTATCTATCTAAATATTTATCCGGTTAATACTAAATTACTCCAAATTTCTGAGTGTTCGACACCCTACTTACTTTATACTTAGTCTTAGAGACTAGAGTATTATAATTTGACCCACACCACAACACTCTTAATCGTTTGACAATACAACAATGAGCACAGCTGCTCCTTAAAATGCAGGTTGGGAAGTCACCATCAAGCATCCAAATTTGTCATAGTAGAGCATATCAAATCTAAATACATGGGCATAAAAATAGTCTATACACCTTCTGACATCATAAGTGATATGTAGAAGGTATATGGCTTAGCTATAAATTACATGCAAGGTTATAGGTTAAAGGAAAAAGCATTGGAATATATTACAGGGAAACCGGAAGAATCATATCAGTTGCTGCCCAGTTTCTAATACATGATCCAAAAAATAAACCCGGGATTAATTGTAGAGCTCAAAATAAATCAAGACAACACATTTCTTTATGCATTCATGGCACTATATACAAGCATAGACGGATGGCAGCATTGTATACCAGTCATTTTTGTAGATGGAACTAACCTGAAATCAAAATTTGGAGGCACACTTCTAACAGCTGCAACTCAAGATGCATCCGGTAAAATTTTCTCTCCAGCTTTTACTGTGACTGATTCTAAAAATGATGACTCATGGAAATGGTTTTTCAAACAATTGAGAAAAGCATTTCGAATGAGGTAAAAGTTGTGGTTTGTATCTGATAGACATGAAAGCATCATATCAGCCATAAGAAATGTGTACCCTAAAGCTCCACATGTCTATTGCATTTTTCACATCATCAACAATATCAAGACAAATTTCAAAAAAAACACAGCACATATCAAAGAACTCTTCCTGGCTGCTGTAAACTGCAATAAAATAGAAGACTTTCAGAACTACATATTTGAAATTAAGAAAGTTGATCTAAGAGTCAAGAGTATCTACAAGCAATTGGATACGAAAAATGGTCAAATGTAGATTCAATTAACGACAGGTATTCAATAATGACTTCAAACTTTGCTGAATCAATCAATGCAATAATCAGACACACACAAGAACTACTGATAACAGCTTTACTTAAATACCTACGTGAATTAATGCAAGACTGGACTTTCACAAACAGAAGCATCGCAAGAGCTACTTTTACAAAACTTACAAAGAAATGCTAAACAATAACTACAAAAATCTCTCAATCTTAAAGTCAGTATTGAATACTTTTAGTTTACAGTTAGTTTTTGATATAATTAATCAGTATAATCTCTTAATCTCGTATGATGAAATTATAAAAATTACTTGCCATTTTTTAAAATTATTCACGTTAAAAGAGCCAATGATGAACTGTTCAATGTGTTTCAGGAGGAAAAATAAGAAATAATAGACCTAACACAAAAGCATGCACATGCAACAAATTTCAATTTGATCACCTACCGTGCGAGCATATGATGGTAGTTTTAAGGAATAAGGTTCGATTTGGCCCTTAAACTTTTAAGAAAGGTTCAAATTGGCCCTTTTTGACCTTTTTCAATAATTTACCCCCTTAACTTTTCGATAAAGATCAAATTGGCCCTAAAAATTTCATTTACACCCCTATTATCTGAGATGTGCACAAATATCATAATAAAAATTACAAATAACTCCCTGATACTTTAGCTAGTTAACAAATTAGTCTATACTTTCATAAAAATATTTAGTAAAAAAGTAAAAATTTATTTGTTAAAATTATATTTAAACCCTTAATTTATTTATGGTATATTATATTATTAGACAAGTTTATTTAGTCACCAATAACTTTTAATAATTTTTAAAATATTAAAATGTATTTCATTTATTATTACTACTTAAAATTATTATAGATAGACTTTTAAGTTTTATAGATAGATTTATTGTTATCTCCTTTAGCAAATAGTATTAAAATTTTAAAGAATAAAAACAGTACAAGTTATAATAAAGTTTATCAAGTGAGTGATGTGAATATTAAACTATAGATACTAAATTATCATATATATATATATATATAATATTTAAATCAAAAAATATTAATTTGTATTTTTCTAGTATCAGTCCAAAAGGCTTTAGCCGTAAAGGCAAAATTTGGGGTCTGTCTTCAACTTTTGACGGTGAGGGAGAATTAGTTGGCCATTAAAGTTGGGCAGAAGCATTAATATGCAATGAATTAATGGTATTTTTTTTGTTCATGTGCTAAGGTTATGAGGAGGGAAGGGAACCCATTCCCTTTTTTCTTTTTCTTCAACTTTCTTTCTTTCTTTTCCTTTCCTTTCATTTTCTTATTAATTTGTATATTAATACATAAAATTTTAAAATATTCTAATATTATGTGTCAAAATTAAATTTGTATGACATTTTAATGAACTATCATATGTCATACAAAAATTAAATTATTTTAAAAAATTTTGAGACATATATTAAATTATTTTAAAAATTTAGGTATTAATATACATATTAATAA